>JAQQPU010004343.1:39642-52833 GCA_029168905.1 Artemia sp. Kazakhstan ARC1039 | reverse complement strand
CTCGCTTTCAATTGAACGGAAAAAATATAAGAATTATTTATTTAACAGAAATCCTCGCTTTTTGAACGAACACCATGTAAACAAAAATATATTTCCGATTCGTCGTTAGGCATTTTTCAAATTTATAACAAATTACCTGAGTTAACAACTCCTTCGGGCCTCCAAAATTGACCCCTCCCCTCCCTGCTCTCAGAAATGGGGGGGATGAATGGAACCTTATATCCTATTTTAAATTGACAATACTTATCAAACATCACTTGTGTATTATACAGATCATATATCTCATTACCCCTTTTTAAATGTTAATCAAATAATTCTGATTATAATGTCCGATTTTTTGTCAGCTTTTCAAAATGTTTGTATTTGGAACTCTGTCAGTTAACACTAAGCTGTAAATTGGGAAATCCTTTCGCAATAACAATAGGCTTAGCAGCGATTAAATCTCATTGTCGGCGACAATTCAATCAGATCACAGTAGTGAAAATGGAGTACCTTTTCGCAAATTGAGTTAGTTTCTATTTCATAGACAAAATATTTGAATTCCTTTTATTCAAATCACCTATCAAGTTATCAAAAAATATATGAACTAGAAATCTGGTCTGTAAATTGTGTCAGAAAAACTTGTCCTTAATCAACGTAAAGACCCACAATAGCATAGGAAGGAACGTAAAGTACGCGCTGGTTTTAAAATACAGGTTTATGATAATTACCCCTTTTTTGCAAATGCTAAACAAAAAAAAACCTGTCTGTACGTCAGAAAAACTTGTCCTTAATCAGCGTCGTAGAAGTATTAGCTATAGGACCGGTATTGCGTAAATCTCTTGGAAAAGGTGTAATGCCCTGTAGAATAGAACTACTAGAATACCTACCAGAAAAACCTGTTTGGTACGGGGGGGCCATAGAATTCAAAAGATGGTTACTACTTATATACACAGAGTAATTTATATTTATTTTAAGTTTCAAACTTGCTAGAAAAGAAAAATCTTTTCTATTTGTTTAATTACGTTTTATGAGACTGTAAAGTTTTATGAACACAATACTTTTGGTAACACAGAAAAAACGATGAATATTCAATAATATCTGTTTGGATTTTGATGGGTAATCAAACAGTTTGTGGTAAAGAACTGTAAGTAAGAAGTGACCCGGCTCGACACTAACCAAAACTCTAAAAAATGGAATTTCGATTCCAATAGATGTATCAAAAGAATTGGCTGATTAAGCTGATTCCAAATATTCAATTTTAACTAAGTTTAGTCTTACAAATCGAAAGCTACGAACATGAGATACTTTGTCTGTTTTTTTTAACAATGGGGAAAAGACCCCCCACCCCAAAGTCATAGAATCTGAATAAAAATCACACCATCAGGTTCAGCGTATCAAAGAACGCTGCTGTAGAGGTTTCAAGCTCATAACTGCAAAATAGTGGAATTTTGTAATTTTTGCTAGAAAAAAGATCACGGATGCATGTTTATTTGTTTGTTTGTTATTTTTTTTCCCAAAGGGGTGATCGTGCCAACCCAGTGAGCCTAGAACATCGAGTTCTAGCACCCTTCTTAAGTAAAAAGTTCTAGCACCCTTCTTAAGTGACCGAAAAATCGGAGGGCAATTAGGACCACTCCCACGCAACTTTTTCCCAAAATCGTCCAATCAAAATTTTGATATAGTATTTTTGTTCAGTATAGTTGAAAGGCCCAATAACTATGTCTTTACAGATAAAATGACCCCATATAACCCCAGGGGAAAGGTTTTTCAGTTAAAAAATTTACCCATGATTTTATTTGTTATTGGGAAGTATGCATACATTTTTCGGGTGGGGAGGGGAGGACGAAGTTTTTGCTGGGGGACTCTGCTGGGAGAATTTTGCACGGGGAGAATTAACCATGGACACAGAAGTTTCCAGGGGGTGAACTTCTCAGAGGAAATTTCACTCTGGTTGAATTTGCCAGAACTCCTAAACGAAATTTCTATATATGTCTTGTTTTCTCTTTACCGATTCAATTTTAAGTGTGGAGATGTTAAGGGTAGTTGTCCGGGGTAAACTTTAGCCAGGATTGAATTATACAGGGGATATTTCAGTGGTGAGGGAGATTTTCCCGTGGAAGTAGAGTGAGGTATCCTGTCGTTTTTTAAAAAATGATAAAAAATTAAATAAAAAACAAGTTTTTTCAACTGAAAGTAAGGAGCAACATTAAAACTTAACACCAACAGAAATTATTATGTGTTTGAGGGGGTTGACCCCTCCTTAAAACCTCGCTTTTTACTCTAAAGTTTATATTTTGTCCGAATTCTTTATAAACATCTTCTGAAACACAAGGGTCGTTTAATTAGAACAATAAATAATGTTTTTTAAAGTGCCGAAAAACTGTAGCATGACGAGTGAGATGTTGAGGAGGGGGCTACCTACCTCATATACGTAATAATTTCTATTCGTTTTGAACTTTAATGCAGCTCCTTACTTTCAGTTGAAAAAACTTGCTTTTTTATTTAATGAAGCTTAGAGACAAACATTTTTCTAAAGGCGAAGGAAAAAGTATGTAAATTAAAGTAAATGTACATAAAAATGATAGAAGTGACTAATTGTAAAAAATACACAAAACAATAGCCTACTTACAAAAACTAAGATATAAAATTCCTGCATTCAGTTCTGTTGAGTAATACCGAAGCGTTGGACGGAAAGTTTTTTAACAGTATCGACAGTTTTGAACTTGGTTATCAAACACCGATATATTTAATGCCTTTAGACTCAATTGTTTAAAAGAAGTAACACATTATGAACATAGTTTGTTGAAAGTAAAACATTAAAACTAAGATAAGAAAATCAAGTAAATTTTTTTAATTCAGTATTTTAAATTTGATTTTGAATACCAAAAACCAATATATTTGATAACTTTATACTTCAGAACTGTAAAAAATCACATCTTTTTCAAAGTGACAATTAGATAAATACTATCACTCCTGGAAAAAGAAAATAAATGATAATAAAACACAAAAAACGCATCCGTTCAGGGGGAAAATACAGAAATTCCCAGCATTCCGCTCAGGGGAAACATTTCTAATTATAGTGGCTTCATATAACAGCTCATGGGACTCTTGCAATACAAGCGAAAGTTGACGGCATATTTTTTACCGAGATTGCCCCTTATTAAGTTGTTTTCCTTGTGTTTTTTATAATTATACGAACTTTCTTGCGTATTAATAACTGCAATAATTACTAATAAGGAAATAAATGTTTAGGATCATCATAAGAAGCTGATATTTTGCTTGAATGTCATCAATAGTTAGGCTCTCAAACTTTCGTTATTGACAAGGATTGTTATTTACTTATCATTCATTACTATAAAGAATTGGATTTTTTTTGTTACTCCATCCAAATCATATAGAAAAAATGTTTACAGAAAGCTAAAAATGGGCCACTCAGTCACAAATTAGAACTTATATTTTCCTTATTAAGGGTCAATGTCTATTGGCAGACAGCCAACAATGGGGCAACACACATTTTTTCCATGGTTTTTCCCTATTCTGCTCTTTTTCCTTTGGTTTCCTTATGATTACTTTATAGACCCAAATTTCCAGAGCGGAGTCATAGCCCCTACCACCCCCCCTGCCGGCACCTATGGTCAGTCGGGTGCCCAAAATAATCCGTATGCAAATTCCTCTGGAAAATATTTAACAAATCCTCTTCCGTTTTTCGGAGCACTCACGCTTCAGAACCACACATGACCACTGCCATCACTGTATATTCCCATATTCTAATCTTTTTTTCTAGACTTCCTTCCAAAAAATTTTCAACTGTGAAAAAATGCCCTTATCTTCGCTATTCTACTTTAACATCTTCACTGCACCTTCACTTGATTGATCTTCTCATTGCCCAGCATCACCTCTTCAACTTAACTAATCACTTTGATGTATTATCTGGTATCATAGGCAGAACAATAACGCTGCCTAAGAAAAGAACGATGTAGCCACAATGTATTATCTATTTCTTTATTTTAGACCAGGGCACTTCGTATCGAAGGAGTTGTCATAGAAACTATGAAAAGGGTTCATTCGAATGGAAATTGGAAGGGCTTGTGCCCTTTTTAATAGCTGAAAGTGATTGGAAGGCAACTAACACCCCTTCTACGCCCACCATTTCCCCAAGCACATCCAATCAAAATTTTGAGATAGCCAGTTTGTTCAACGTAGCTGAAAGATCTGGAAAATATGTCTTTGAGGAAGACACTTCCCCACAGCCCTCAGGGAAAGGGTTGTAAGTTATTCGTTGGGGACATATAAGGTTCTTATAGAAAGCACTCTCGTAGAAACTTCAAAAGTCACTCATTCGATTGGAAATTGAAAGGGTTAGTGCCTTTTTAAATAATTGATAGTGATTGGAGGACAACTCATCCCCCTCTCACGCCCGCCATTTCAACAAACATATCCAATCAATATTTTGATATAGCCATTTTGTTTAGCGTAGTTGAAAATTCTGGAAATTAGGTATTAAAGGGTGATAAACCCCCCACACCCCTTTGGGCAAGAGTTGTAAGTTATACCCTGTTGGCATGTAAGTTTTTATAGAAAGGGTTGCCGTAGAAACTTCAAAAAGGGCTCATTTGTTTGGAAATTGAAAGGGCTAGTGCCCTTTTTAATAGTCGAAAGGGATTGGAGGGCAAATAACCCCCCTCTCACGCCCACCAGTTCCCCAAACACACCAAATCAAAATTTTCCGATAGCCATTTTGTTCAAAATAGTTGAAAATTCCAGAAATTACGTCTTTGATGATGATAAACCCCCCACACCCCTCAGGGCAAGGGTTGTAAGTTATGCCCTGAGGGCATATAAGGTTTTTATAAAAAGTGTTGTCTTAGAAACTTCAAAAAGGGCTCATTCGATTGGAATTGAAAGGGCTAGTGCCCTTTTTAATAGTAGAAAGTGGGCGGGGCTCTTACGCCCACCCCAAACATATGCAATCAAAATTTGGAGATGGTCATTTTTTTCAACATAGTTGAAAGATCTGGAAAATATATCTTTGAGGATGACAGCCCCACCCCCACAACCCTCAGGGCAAAGGTTGTAAGTTATAAGGTTATAAGTAGTAAGGCATATAATGTTTTTATTGACAGCTTTGTTGTAGAAACTTCAAAAAGGGCTCATTCGATTAGAAATTGAAAGGGCTAGTGCCCTTTTTAATAGCCAAAAGTGATTGGAGGGCAATTAGACCCCCTCTCTTGCGTACCATTTTCCCAAACACATCCAATTAAATATTTGAGATAGCCATTTCGTTCAACGGAGATTAAAGTTTATGAAATTAGGTCTTCGAGGATGACAGCCACCTGCAACCCCCAGAGCAAAGGTTGTAAGAAATTCCCCGAGGGCATATAAGGTTTTTATAGAAATTAATTAAGAAAAGTTTTTCCACAAAATAAGTTTTTCAAAGAAAAGTAAAGAACTCCATTAGACAAAAAGTGAGCAAAAATAAAATAAAATTCCAATAATCTACCAAGCATGAAACTACCACAAATCAGTATAGATAAATAAATGAAACCCAAAACGAACAAAAATTACAATAAATAACCGAGTCAAATTTGCACTTTACTGAAAAAATATATTTTTTTTTACTTTAATAACTTTAATAAATCAAATAATACTACCATTTTGATTACTAAATATCAGTATGTGTATATTAAACTGACAATGCACATTCATTTGTATTTTTTCAGTAAAGTTGCAAATTTAGTTCTGGCCTTGGGAAGGCATAGGGGTTTTGCGCCCTACTTATGTTAATTTCTGCTCGTTTTGAGTTTGATTTGCTTATTTATTGTAATTTCTGTTCGTTTTGGGTTTCATTTATTTATCGATGCTGATTTGTGGTAGTTTCACGCTTGGTAGATTATTTGATTTTATTTTTGCTCATTTTTTGTTTAATGGAGTTCTTTACTTTTCTTTGAAAAACTTATTTTGTGGAAAAATTTTGTTTAATTAATTTCTGTTCGTTTTATATCGACATAGTCTTTTCAGGGAAAAAGAAAATAATACTTTAAATCTTTTCGTTTTTTAATACTTAATAGTTTGGCTTGCTATTTGTAAGCTGGAGAAAAATTTTCAGCAATTTTTAACAACATACACCCTTTAAAAATCTGGACACAAATAGTACTATTTAATTTAGTTTCATACCTCCTCTAGTTGACCTAAAATGGAAAGCTTGATACCATTCGCAAAAAAGTCTGTTTACTTTCTTTGTTAGTATGGATACACATTAGCTATTTTGATTTGGTTAAAATTTAAGAGCAGAAGTAGCCCCGAAAGTTTGATCATAATACCCTCAGTCGTTCTTGGGATACTGCTGGGATTTCTTATTGGGAATTAGCATTATCACAACGCATTTTTATTTAATCTTAAGGCTACATTTAGTTTATAAACATAATGGGCAAATGGGAGGGTGGGCGTGGGAGGGTGGGAGTGGAAGGGGATTAGTTACCCTGCAATCACTTTCGACTATTAAAAGGGCATGAGCCCTTTCTATTTTCAGTCGAATGAGCCCTTTTCAAAGTTCCCACGACAACTCCTTCGATACGAAGTGCCCTGGTCTGAACAATAACAACAACAAAAATAATACATTATATCTATATCGATCTTTACTATGAAAATGTCAAGTCTTTCAATCACTTTCGACTATTTAAAAGGGCACAAGGCCTTTCGATTTCCAATCGAATGAGCCCTTTTGGAAACGACAACGCTTTCTATAAACACCTTATATGCCCACAGGGCATAAATTACAACCCTTACCCTAAGGTCTGTTAGGGTGGTTGTCATCCTCTAAGACCGAATTTCCAGAACTTTCAACTTCGTTAAACAAAATAGCTATCTCAATATTTGATTGGATGTGTTTGGGGAAATTGTGGGCGTTAGAGGGGTGGTAGTCGCTCTCAAATCACTTTGAACTATTAAAAATGGGCCTAGCCCTTTCAATTTCCAATCAAGATAGCCCTTTTGAAGTTTCTACGAAAAAACTTTCATTAAAAATCTTATATGCCCCCAGGGCATAACTTACAAATCTTGCCCTGAGTGCTGCGGGGGGGGGCTGTTATTCTCAAAGACCTAATTTCCAGAACTTACTACTACGTTGAACAAAATGGCTATCTTTAAATTTTGATTGAATGTTTTTGGGGAAATGGTGGGCGTAAGAGGAGAGTTATTTAATCTCCACTCACTTTGGACTATTAAAAAGGGCAATTTCCATTTCCCATTAAATGAGCCCTTTTTGAAATTTCTATAATAACTTGCTATATAAACTTTATATGCCCCCAGGGCATAACTTATAACCCTTGTACTGAGGGCTCTGAGGGGGTTATCATCCTAAAAGACCTAATTTCAAGAACTTTCAACTACGTTGAACAAAATGGATATCTCAAAATTTTGATTAGATGTGTTTGGGAAAATGGTGGGCGTGAGAGGGACGTTAATCGCTCTCCAATAACTTTCAACTCTTAAAAAAAGCACTAGCCCTTTCAATTTCCAATTGAATGAGCCTTTTTGAAGTTCCTACGCTTTCAATAAAAACCTTATATGCCCCCAGGCGACAACTTATAACCCTTGCCCTGAGGGCTGTGGGGAGGGGGGGGGGTTGTCTTCCTAAAAGACCGAATTTCCATAAATTTCAACTACTTTGCATAAAATGGCTATCTAAAATATTGATTGGAAGGGTTTGGATAAAAAATGGGCGTGAGAGGGGGTTAGTTGCCCTCAAATCACTGTCGACTATTAAAAAGGGCGCTGGCACTTTGAATTTCCAATCGAAGGAGCCCTTTTTCAAGTTTCTACGATAAAGATTTCAATAAAAACCTTATATTCCCCCAGGGCATAACTTATAACCCTTGCCCTGAAGACTGTGGGGGAAGTGTCCTGCTCAAAGGTATAATTTCCTGAACTTTGATCTGCGTGGAACAAAATGGCTATCTTAAAATCTTTATTGGATGCGTTTGGGGAAATGGTGGGCGTGGAAGGGGTGTTATTTGCTTTCCAATCACTTTCAACTTAGTGCCTTTTTATTAAAAAGGGCACTAGCCATTTCAATTTCCAATCAAATGAGCCCTTTTTGAAGTTTCTACGCAACGCGTTGTATAAAAACCTTATATGTCCCTTGGGCATAATTTACAACCCTTTCCCTGAGTGCTTTGGGGGGGGGGGGGTTGTCATCCTCAAAGACCTAATTTCCAGAACTTAAAACTACGTTGAATAAAATGGCTACCTCAAAGTTTTGATTAGATGTGTTTGGGGAAAAGGTGGGCGTGAGAGGCGGGTAAGTTGCCCTCCAATCACTTTCGACTATTAAAAAGGGCCCTAGCCCTTTGAAATTCCAATAAAATAAGCCTTTTTTATAGTTTCTACAACAACGCCTTCTATAAAAAAAAATCTTTTATGCCCCAAGGGTATAACGTACAACCCTTACCCTAAGGGCTGTGGGAGACAGTCCTAAAAAGCATAATTTCTGTCAGAAAATCAACTACGCTGAAAAAAATGGCTATCTAAAATTTTGATTGGACGTGTTTCAGGAAACGGTGGGCGTGGAAGGGGTGTTAGTCGCCTTCCAATCACTTTCGACTATTAAAAACGGCACAAGAAACTCCAATTTCCAATGAGCCCTTTTCGAAGTTTCTACAACAACTTCATCGATAGAAAGTGCCCTGCTCTAAAGGAAAAAATTAATAAATAGTACATTGTGCCAACATCGTTCTTATATGCCCCCAGGGCATAATTTTAAACTCTTGCCCTGAGGGTTGTGGGGGAGTGTCCTCCTCTTTACTTAGTCCCCGTTTCATATCTCGTTCTCGAGTATCCCTGTTCTTTACTTAGGCAGCGCGATCACGCTGCCTATGATTTGTACAGCCACTTTCTTCATAAAACCTTATATGCCCCCAGGGAATAACTTACAACCCTTACACTGAGGGTTCTGAGGGGGCTATCATCCTAAAAGACCTAATTTCCAGAACGTTCAACAACGTTGAAAAAATGGATATCTCAAAATTTTTGGTGGATGTGTTTGGATAATGGTGGGCGTGAGAGGGGCGTTAATCGCAATCCAATCACTTTCAACTATTAAAAAAGGCACTAGCCCTTTCAATTTCCAATTTAATGAGCCCTTTTGAAGTTTCTACGACAACGCTTTCAATAAAACTTTATTTTCCCCCAGGGCATAACTTACAGCCCTTGCCCTGAGGGCTGTGGGGGGAGGGGTTGTCATCCTTAAAGACCTTATTTCCAAAACTTTCAACTACGTTGAATAAAACGGCTATCTAAAAATTTTGATCGGATGTGTTTGGGGAAAAAGTGGGCGAGAGAGGGGGATTAGTTGCCCTCAAATCACTTTCGACTATTAAAAAGGGTACTAGCCCTTTGAATATCAAGTCGAATGAGCCCTTTTTGAAGTTTCTACGACAAAGATTTCAATAAAAACCTTATATGCCCCCAGGGCATAACTGATAATCCTTGCCCTGAGGGTTGTGGGGGAGTGTCCTCTTCAAAAATATATTTTCTATCTGCAAATCTTTTGAAGTTTCTACGACAACGCCTTCTTTAAAAACCTTACATGCCCCCAGGGCATAACTTAAAACCCTTGCCCTGTGGGTTGTGGTGGAGTGTCCTCCTCAAAGACATATTTTCTATCTGAAAATCAACTACGCTGAACAAAATGGCTATCTCAAAGTTTTGATTGGATGGGTTTGGGGAATGATGGGAATAGGGGGGGGGGGGCTAAATGCCCTCCAATCACTTTCGACTATTAAAAAGGGCACTAGCCTTTTGAATTTCCGATCAAATGAGCCTTTTTTGCAGTTTTTACGACAACACCTTCTGTAGAAACCTTATATGCCCCCAGGGCACAACTTGAAACCCTTGCCCTGAGGGTTGTGGGTGAGTGTCCTCCTCAAAACCATATTTTCTATCTGGAAATCAACTACGCTGAACAAAATGGCCATCTCAAAATTTTGATTGGATGTGTTTGGGGGAATGATGGGCGTGAGGGGGGCTAGTTGTCCTCCAATTACCTGCGACTATTAAAAAGGGCACTAGTCCTCTCAATTTCCAATCGAATGCGCCCCTTTTGAAGTTTTTACGACGACTCCTTTCATATAAAGTGCCCTGCTCAAAAGGAAAAAATAATAAATAGTACATTGTGCCAACTTCGTTCTTATATGCCCTCAGGGCATAACTTAAAATCCATGTCCTGAGGTTTGTGGAGGAGTGTCCTCCTCAAAATCATATTTTCCATCTGAAAAATCAACTACGCTGAACAAAATGGCTATCTCAAAATTTTGATTGTATATATTTGGGGGAATGATGGGCGTGGCGGGGACTAGTTACCCTCCAATCACTTTTGACCATTAAAAAGGGTAATAGCCACTCCAATTTCCAATTGAATGAGACCTTTTTGAAGTTTCTATGACAACACCTTCGATACGAAGTGCCCGGGTACGGAGGAAATAAAAACACACATTGTGCCCACATCGTTCTTCACTTAGGCAGCACTAGCGCGCTGCCTATGATTGTTGTAGTAGAAACTTCAAAAAGGGCTCATTCGATTGAAAATTCAAAGGGCTAGTGCCATTTTTAATAGTCAAAAGTGATTGGAGTGCAACAAACTCCCTCTCACTCCCACCATTTCCCCAAACACATTCAATCAAAATTTTGAGATAACCATTTTGTTCAATTTAGTTGAAAGTTTTTGAAATTATATCTTTGAGAATGATAAACCCCCCACACCTCTAATAGCAAAGGTTGTAAGTTATGCCCTGGGGGCAGATATGTTTTTTATATAAAACATTGTCGTAGAAACTTCAAAAGGGGCTCATTCAATTGGAAATTGAAAGGGCTAGTGTCCTATTTAAAAGCCGAGATGGATTGGATGGCAACTGACCCCCCTCTCATGTCCACCATTTCTCCAAACATATCCAATCAAAATTTTGAGATAGCAATTTTTTTCAACGTAGTTGAAAGTTCTAGAAATAAAGTCTTTGAGGATGACAACTCCCCCGCCAGCCCTAAGGGCTAGTGCTGTAAGATATGCCCTGGGAGCATATTAGGTTTTTATAGAAAGGGTTGTCGCGGAAACTTCAAAAAAGACTCAGTCGATTGGAATTTTAAAGGGCTAGTGCCCTTTTTAATAGTAGAAGGTAATTGGATGGCAACTAACCCCCTCTCATACCCACCATTTCCCTAAACATATCCAATCCAAAATCTTGAGATAGCACTTTTTCAACGTAGTTGAAAGTTCTGGATATTAGGTCTTTGAGGATGACAACCCCTCACAGCCCTAAGGGTAAAAGTTGTTAGTTATGCCCCAGGGGCATACAAGATTTTTATTAAAAAGTGTCAGTAGTAACCTATCATGAGGTTTCTTGGGTACTCATTATTTGGGAGACATTTGGACTCCGCCCAGAACACCCCTATGTATTACAACCATGCATATATTTACAGGTGAATGGTACTCCAAATATGTGAGAGAAAAATAGCCTATTACGTTAAATCTACTGATGACACTCCAACTATAGAGTCACTAGAAATAATCTGTACTATACTGGCAAGTGCGACGATGCAGAAATTCTATTTTTAATATATTTTCCTTGAATTCGAGTGTATAAGTATAGTTTTCACCAGACAGTGGTGTGTCGTTTCTAATTCTGTTGATGACTGGACAATAAATATAATTGTTAATCTTCTGGACAATCAAAATGCAGTTAACCAATTTTTCACTGTAAGTTAATTTTATAATTAAATGCTTTTTATATAATTAATTTAGATATTTCTCCGTCCAAATAGTTTGATAGATCTTGTATTTCAAAAGTCTAAGAGCCATATATACACAAAAATTTATAAAAAAAAAAGAAATAAAGCACAATATAGCACACAGAACCACGATAATTCAGTGAGAAAATATTTGTAATTAATAATTAATTGTATTTCAACCTTCTTTCTAAGCTCTTTTCCTCTAGTATATGAATAAGCTACTGACTTCCTGTCAACTTCTCCCTTGACAGTGGGCATAAAATTCCGTAATAAGTGGTTTATGGCAATGCGAAACAGTTTCCCCCTATTCTCTTTTAATGAACTACTGACTTCTTTTCAACTTGTCAATAGGGCATGAAAGAGAGTTTGACATTTAACATTTTCGGAACAAATTATTTTTGGCAATGGATCCAGCCAAATACGTCTGAACTAATAAATTCTTTACGTAGACTTGTTATAAAACATGTATTAAAATGATTCTGCGTATTTTTTTAAATGATAAATCTATAATAAGCATCCTTTTGATTCTTAGTATAGCGTAAGATCCCCACCACAAAGTGCAATCAAAAGGAATTTTGTATATTTTTTCGCCATATATGCTCAAAAAATGGGGAGAGGTGGACATCCAGCTTGTTGAAATTAAATTATCTGGAAACTAAAAATATAATTTATATTTAAGGAACCTCTTGCAAAGAAAGCAAAGTTAACAGCTTCGGCTCATAACAATCAAATGTAAACATCACCGATAAGACCATCTGTAATAAAGTATGTGGGGCTTAGCACACAAGAAACTTACCAGCACTTCGGTGATGACTGCAAAAGACAATAATGTGCACCATAACCTTCCATATTATGCATCTTCAATGCACGGCGTAAGTAGAAATTATATTTTCTCTTTTCGTTTCTTCTCGTTTTCTTTAGTATTTTATTTTATATTTTCTAATATATTATATAATTATATTTTCTAATATAAAGAAAAAACTAAATTTTTTCAATATAGTAACATTTTAATATGATTAGTAAGGAATATTTCTAATTCAATTTAAAGATGATTTATGGTTTTTCTTGAAAACAAAGACTAAACGGAGAATTTATTGGACAACGCAATAGTAAAGCGCCGCTTTGAGTAAAGTAAGTTAGGGCTCAAATGTATATTGTTTAATTTTTTTAATTATCCTTTCCCCAACAGATCATTTCGCATGGAAGGAGTTATCATAAAAACTATGGTGGTGTAATTGATTGAATATACTAGTACACTTTTTAAAATAATAGGATAGCAATCAACCACCCCAGCCTCGAAAACATTTTGAGATATCCATTTCATTCGAAATATTCGAAAGTTCCATGAACTATATGTGCGTGTACATTTAGGTTGTCAATATTAAATTGACACTTTCAGGATATATAGAGGGGTCGAGGGGTTGACAG
>JAQQPU010004343.1:25159-39242 GCA_029168905.1 Artemia sp. Kazakhstan ARC1039 | reverse complement strand
GGTACTGAAAATCTTGATGATTTGCCCTCTGACATTAACGACGATGGCTCCGAATGGACAGATGGAATGGAACTTTTTAAAAGAATGTTTTACTGATAATAATGGTACTCCTTCCACTAGATCATTTAATATTCCCCCAAGGGCCTTTGAACAGGGTTTGGAGGTTAGTTTTAACCAACCAGATGCATTTGAAGATCAAGGTGTGTCAGAAGACGATTTTGGTTGGGTTGATCAGCTGAATTCTAACACCTGTAGAATCTTCGATAGTTTTTCCAGAGAATTAGATAAAAACCGTCCCCCATTGTTATAATGGACATCACACCAGCTGAGCCAAGTACATTTGAAGTTAAAAATAAATTTGCTATGGCTGGACAACTCAGTCCAGATACATTGGAAAATGTGCTGAGTGTGCTAGGTGATTTTACTCCACGCACAAGTCCTCTTATTGAGGTTGAACAAAGTGGTGGAGGAGGTAGTGGGGATATGCAAATCTCTAAAATACCAATTATATTACCGGAATTGTATTTATCAAACTCTGTCTTGCACAATATAATTTTTTATGCGGCTATATAACCTTTAAGTTCATTAGTAGCAGGGGGCATAATAACAGACACTATAAACATTTTACATTCCAATTTGTTCAAGATTTGAGCCCTTATTGAATGATAAATTCGGGGATCGGGTGGACGATAGAGTAGGAACGCGTTAATATCACTCAAAATATTCTATTTAAATGAAAATAACGATGAAGTTTATTCACATTTTGTGCATACTTAAATGTCAGTCCTTTATCCGCATTTTAAAAAAATTTAGGGTGTATTTATGGAACGGATGGGTAGTATTGTAACTATATTAGATAATTATAATGAGAAGGGTAGTGGGGAAGTGATTTTATTTATTGAGAATTTAAATATAAATGAATATAAATTTATAAAAAGATTTTATTTTAAGAGGCGGTAGTGGGCCGAAGGCTATAGTTTTAAAATATTATTCAGATTTGGAAGGATTTGTAGGTGTACAACAAATCTGTTTCAAAACAGGGCAACAGTGTTTTATGTATGCATTTCTTATCGTAGCCCACATACCCCTGAGAGACAATACTTCTAAGACAAAGTAGCTGGCAGCTGATGTAGGTGAGGTGGGGGCAGAGTTTCCTAAAGTATATTTCAGTTGTTGGAAAGGTCAATATCCAGTAACACTCAGGGGGGTAGATATTTTTTAACAGGCTAACGAACATTTAAGGATTGGCGTTACTGTGTTACAATACAATTTGAGGAGGGTACAATTTGAGGAGTAATAAAAAGGGGGTGATATTTCCAGTGAGGGCTCTGTCGATTGAATCAGTGAAACACTGGGTACGGCTTCTTTACATGCCTCCTACAAAACATGATTCAACTGGATATTTTAATCCAATTAAAGATATTAGTAGTGTTCTGGGGGAGGAAAAACACAGGGAGTACGCTACTATTGTCAAACATGTCTATCTAGATTTTGGGCTGAATTAAAGCTAAAGAATTACATGAAACACTGTAAGCCTCATGGGTCTGTGGAAATGATTGACTAGGCAATTTTACGTTTCAGAAATTTCCAGAATTCACTATTGCAAAGTGACAAGATCCGTTTAGATTGCGAAGCTAAACTCACAGATGTTAACAATCCAACAAATTCAAATCGTATCAAAGAACATCAAGCTATAGCAGTCTCTTTCGCCCATGCGCGAAGAGACTACAGTAGTACAATCCAGGTTTTAGGGGCAGTTGAGACATTGGGGGTTCAGATTGTATGCGCACAACCTTGACTAAAAGCATGACAATAGTACATAAGGCACTTTCACTGTTGTTTCACACTAACTATCCTATGATTCTATCCCCAGAATACAGGTTGGCCATTAAAATCCGAAAATATGTTGGGTTTGTAACGGGAAATTGTCTATGGTCATGATTATTAATGACAAGAAATTTTATCGGGGGGATTTACTGTCGTTCAGTGGCCCATCAATCGTGTAATGTAAACATAAGTCAACATTATATTATAACAGTTTTTATACAAAATTCCAATTATGATTTGAAATGCATTTTACCAGTGTTGGCACGTATTCAGAAAGGTGAAGCTGTGGATGGTGCATGAATAGATGGTTCTTTTTCTATAATATCATATCCAAATCCTCTGACAAGTTACGGCTCTTAGAATTCAAGTGGATAACAATAGGTAATGGACATACTTGCTTGAATAAAATCCGTTTTTAGACTCCTTTATTTTTTCCCAAATCTTAACCTAATTGATTCAAGTACAGAAAAGCGACAATTTTGATGGTTTCCCCCTCCTTAAATAGAGCTTCCCAGAGGAAGAAATTTATAATTTTTTAACATGTAAGGGTATATAGGCGTATGATTACTACAACTCCACCTCGAAGCTAAGTGAGGAGAACTACCGCCCATTGAAGTGTTTTATAATTTACTTAATGATAGTCAATGCACCAATGCCAACTATGAATTTTCCATTAGGGTTTGGGCCAAGGGAGGGTGTAAAAATGGGTGGGATTATTGAAAAATTTACTTGGCAAGTGATATATTGACATTATTGGATACTTATTTAAGAACACGGAAAGAATCTATTTCGAATTTGGGTTGGATTTAGGTTATTATTTTTCAACTCCTCATCTGGTGATGGATTTAATTCTAAAAACCAAGAAAGAAGAAATATGTCTGATCACCTACGTGGATCATCATCTATTTGTGGAAAAATCAATGAGGGGATGCTGAGTTTTTCATGGGGACCGTATCATGAGAGGTTATCCAACTGGACTAAAATCTGTCGACGGTCTAATGTTTGATGCATTTTTAAATCAATTCCCTTTATCATCAGCAATGTCTCACTACTGTTTGCTGTATGGTAATTACAAATGACTTAACAGTTCTTGTGGTTCAAATTTCCCGAACATTGACTCCACCATTGAGGAGAATGGGCCGCAAGGATGGTTTATTGAAATTTTCGGTGAAATATCAATGGAACTCCATGAATCAGTAAAGGATTTTTTTCTCGTGCATAAATAGATCTGTAAACAAGGATTCTTTGAGTCCACACAATTTATCTTTGGAAAAGGATAGGGAGATGCACTGGACACCTTCAAAGCATATACTCATTGTTGACCTTGATGCGATACGGAATATAGTTGTTTACTATGTACTATTGCGATGGATAGTAGCCAATGGTTTCAGGGTCACAGAAATACATAGAGCCCTCGAATTGGACCAAACACCTTATTTGAAAACGGTTATTGTTATTTTTGTCAGTAAACGTTCACAAGTGAAAACGAAGGTTGAAAAAGAAATCTATAAGCGTATTTTAAATTCAGCCTTCGGTAAAATGTGAGAAATTGTACGAAACAGAAGTCAATGTGGCGTTTAACCAATCCAAAGGAATGTGGTCGAATCGTTGCCAGCCCCAACTTTACATCATTCACTATCTTTGACTCCAATAGGGTCCTCTTACATAGAAAAAAAGAAATGTTCTTATGGTTGGAGGCAGTTCTATACTAGAAATCTCCAAGAAAATCATGTTGTCGTTCTTCTACAATGTGTGTAAGGTGCAATGATCGAGAGAGGGTGAAGTTCAAGTGTACTATGGAGACACTGATTCACTCCTTTTAATGTTGAAACAAAAAATTTACTGAATGCTTTCAAAAATTGAAAGCACAGTAGGTCTCAAGAGGATTTTACCAATTGGAATTTGTCAATTTATCCCGAGTTAGTGAAGGGCCAGGCCCCAAATAAGTTACTAAAGTTAAAATCCTAGACGGGGAGTGACTTCATATCCAATGATATCTTTTCAGGTCCAAAGGTGTACTTTGTGAAAGACATAATAAGGACATCAAACAAGTGTGCAAGGGAATACCTAACTATGATGAAAATAATTCTGACAAGAGTATTTTTAGAAACTATGTTGAAAGTAGTTTAGCACCAAGAGCAAAAGTTATGGCCATTCGCTCTTTACAATTTAAAAACTAAGCAGTTAGAGTAGAGAAAAACGCTCTGACAGCCGCATCGGACAAAGTCTATGGACGTGAGGGTGTTGTAAAGGTATCACCACCTTATTTCAGGTCGAGTTGAATTTATAAACTATAGAAAACAACTCGGTCTGGATAAATTCACCTAAATCCTCAATGCTACTACTACTATTACTAGGTGGATGGAGGTGGTGGAAAGAATTATTTTATCAATACATTCCATCAATATTGAAGAGCAGCATCAAAGTTTATGAGTGTACAAGACAGACTTATTAGTATTATATTTTCAATGTATTTCTTTGCACCCCAACGCCCTTACCCGCCATAACGGGCCTGTAACGTCTTCCGCAGTGGACCCCCCATGCCTTCTAGTCCAGCCTTCAGCCACCGCAGTGGCCACTCCCGGGGACAGGGGATGGATCTTATTTCTAAATGTATTTGTGTTGATAAAAATGTAGTGTTCATGAATTGATTATTGTTGTACAAAAAATAAAAAATGTGTTGATTTTTAATTTCCAGTCTTTGATATTATTATTATTATTATTATGCGTATAAATGTTTGTAAAATGCTAATTAGTTATTTTTCTGCTAATTAAAAACATTTATTTTTTTATATAAATGAACGAAAAAATAAATCTAAATTTTTGTTTTTGTTATTCCTGAACATCGTACTAGGTCTGCAGTAGGGAAATTATTTATTCATTAGGCAGCTATAATTTACAGTTAGTTGTAGTCCAGCTGTTGAAGCCAAACAATAAATATCAATTTAAAGCAACATTCAGATTGTTTCTTTGTGATCCATCAATTTCGGGCACGACAACACTTTTAACTAAAATAATTAAAATTTTAATAAAACGTTTATGGAAAAGCTGAAAAAATCTACTATTGCTAAGTGTTTTGCAAGAGTCAATTGATAAAATAAAGGTTATTGCTCCTTAAATTCATACGGACATTTGATGTTTTCAATATTATTGAACCAAACTCTTGGCTGATTATTAATGATTTAGATGATTTCATTGAACAATGGTCTCAGGAAATGCTACAAATCTTTACTGTTAGCTCACATCATGAACAGATTTCCATAACCCTAGTTCAAAACAATCTCTTTCGTCAGAGCAAATATATGAGAATACTTACTTTGAACTGTACCTACTATATCATTTAAAGAGTTGTAAGTCATTCAAGTTCTCTAACAACCCTAATAGAAAAATATATCCCAGTGTTCCAAAATGTCTAGTTTCATCGTACAGTCAGGTAACAAATAAACCCTATGGCTACATTCTGTTGGATCTTAATCAGAATACACCCGAGGATTTTCCTGTACTCACAGATATTTTTGAAAATGAAATTAGTGTATATCTTCCGATGAAGAGTAAAGAAAGGATATTAGTTGCAGTCATGACATTAAAGAAATTACATGGAAATAGACATTTATTTTCCGTCCTAAGCACTTCAAAACCACCAATTAGAAAAGCCCTACTCAAACATGGTATTGACAAAGAATTTATTAATCTAAACTCTGAAATCTGTTTAAATTAAACCTAGGGAAATTTCAAATTCACAGAAGGGGTTACCCAAGAGACAAAGCAACATCGTTCCATTTTACTGGCCTTGGCTTGCAAAAAGAAAGGAAAATGTTATAAAATAAAACGTCTCCTCCAGGTGGGTGGTAAATTTTTATACTTTTACGGCCAATAATTTTAGGATTTGTAAACAGTTTTATCTAAATCTCTGAAGCCTATAAATTGACGCCAATAGAACTCGCCCTTTCACCAATGGAACAGTTTAAAGGCAATCTAAGTAAATTAATTAATGATAAAACTATTGTCGATGATTAAAAACTAGTTTTACTTCAAGATGCATTTCGACGAGAGTAAAAACATAAACCCTATCGCGAGAGACCAGTCAGTGTACGTTTCATTGATCCGATAAAGGTAACATCTCTTCAAGATTCTGCTGCTGGAACAACAACAAGACAATTAAAGGAGGAGCAATTGAATTCAATAGTGTCAAGTATTGGATATCTACTGCCACGCTCATATCGTGAACAAAGTAAAAGATTCTTAACATATCTCATGTTGGAAAGTGATCAAGATCACTCTGTTCAAGTTGATGGGACCAGTAGAGTTGATAATGTAGGTTTGATGCCACCGATGATTAAACAAAGGTGAAGACGTGTTGATATCAATTCATCGCCATTATCATCACCCTCTATTATGCAAAAGGGTAGTGGACATTACAATACGTGTTTGTGTTCAAAATGATTGAAGTTTTGAAACATGTTTTTGAAAATATTGGTGAGGTGGGAAGTCTAAGTTCCCCCGCAACACATTTTAAAGTCATCACTGGTATAGGTGGCATCAAAGGTGCAAAAGATTATCTACAAAATGAACCAAGTTAATTCTACATCGAAATCACAGGGTTCGTGGTAATCATTATCGAAAAAATAAAGACTTTTCCGCAATTCATATAATACAAGCGCATCTTTTAACTCTAGATGAGATTCAAAGGCGTCACAATACACCCTACAAATATATTCTACTTCCAATCAGTGTCTTTAGTCGCTATGTATATGCTATTCCATTGCGAACAAAGAGAGGTATTGAAGTTGCTCAAACTATAAAAATTATTCTTGAACAAGATAGTTATAGAAAAATTCAAATTGATCGTGGTAGTGAATTTGTTTATCCATATATAGAAACGATATTATTCAATTATAATAAAACGCTCTATCATATTCATAGTCCAATAAAGGCTGCGTCGGCCGAACTATTGATAAGAACTGTTCGACATCTAATTTCGAGACATTTTACATTGAAAAATACGGCTACGTTTATTCAAGATTTAGATAAAGTATATATACTTAAAATCAACGACCCCATCGATCAATGTCCAACGTTAGCCCCCAGGAACCTCATCGAGGACTGGATCATAATACATTTGACACATTTCTCAAACAATATTCCATTGAAAAGGCTGTGAAGAAAAAAATCAATGTCGGTGATACTGTTCCAGTTAATAGAACAACTAATATTCTTGAAAAGAGGAATTACTTTTTAAAGTTTCAAAAATCCTATACACTAGGCCCATAAAATATCGTCTACGATGCACCAGATATGAAGAGATTTTCGGTGGTTTTTATGATTATGAATTACAAAAAGTTAAAAATAATAACGAATTCTATCAAATTAAAAAAATAAAAAGTCGTACTTGCAGGGGCAAAAGATAGTTTCTTGTTCGTTGGCTAGGATACAACTCTGATATTGATTATTGGGTAGCAGTTGAAGACATTAACAATGGCCAATGATTTCTTTTTGATATTCATGTCCAATGTATCTAATCCACTCTACAATGATTTGAATAAAACAAGTGATTTTTGGAAAAAACTATTTCCCAAAATCAAATTCAATGGCGAGTATGAAGTTACTCTTGTCAATTGTATTCTCAAAAATGCATTTTATATCCTGCGAAAAGATCATATATATGGTATAAAAATTGGACCACATGATTGGCCATTCTTTAACGATCAACAGATAATTGAAAAGATAAATTCATTTGAATATCCATTCAGATTGTTTCTTTGTGGTCCATCAATTTCGGGCCAGACAACACTTTTAATTGTAATAAAACGTTTATGGAAAAGCTGAAAAAATCTACTATTGCTAAGTGTTTGGCAAGAGTCATATGATAAAATAAAGGCTATCGCTGCTTCAATTCATACGGATATTTGATGTTTTCAATATTATTGAACCAAACTCTTGGCTGATTATTGATGATTTAGCTGAATTCATTGAACAATGGTCTAAGGAAATTCTACAATTGTTTACTGTTTGCTCACATAATGAACAGATTTCCATAACCCTAGTTCAAAACAATATCTTTCATCAGAGCAAATATATGAGAACACTTGCTTTGAACTATACCTACTATATCATTTACAGAGTTGTTAGTCATTCAAGTTCTCTAAAAACCCTATTAGAAAAATATATCCCAGTGTTCCAAAATTTCTAGTTTCATCGTAAAGTCAGGTAACAAATAAACCCTTTGGTTACATTCTGTTGGATCTTAATCAGAATACACCTTAGGATTTTCCTGTAGTCACAGATATTTTTGAAAATGAAATTAGAGTATATCTTCCGGTGAAGAGTACAAAAGGATATTACTTGCAATCATGACATTGAACAAATTACATGAAAATAGACATTTATTTTCCGTCCTAAGCACTTCAAAACCACCTCTTAGAAAAGCCATACTCAAACATGGTATTGACAACGAATTTGTTAATCTAATATCTGAATCTTTGTTTAAATAAAACCGAGGGCAATTTCAAACTTCCAGAAGGGGTTACCCAAGAGACAAAGCAACATCGTTCCATTTTACTCGCCTTGGCTTGCAAAAAGAAAGGAAAATTCTAAAGTCATCACTGGTATTGGCAGCATCAAAAGTGCAAAAGAGTGTCTACAAAATGAACCAAGTTAATTCTACATCGAAATCATAGGGTTCGTTGTAACCTTTATCGAAACACTAAAGAATTTTCCGCACTTCATATAATACAAGTGAATCTTTTAACTCTAGATGAGATTCAAAGGCGTCAGAATACACTCTAGAAATATGTTATACTTGTAATCAGTGTCTTTAGTCACTATGTATGTGCTATTCCATTGCGAACAAAGAGAGGTGTTGAAGTTGCTCAGACTATAAAAATTATTCTTGAAAGAGATAGTTATAGAAAAATTCAAACTGATCGTGGTAGTGAATTTGTTTATCCACATGTAGAAAAGATATTCTAATTTCGAGATATTTTACATTGAAAAATACTGCTGCGTTTACTCAAGATTTAGATAAAAGCATGTAAACTTAAAATCAACGACCCCATCGATCTCTGTCCAACGTTAACACCCCAGGAAGCTCATCGAGGACTGGATCATAATACATTTGACATTTTCTGAAACAATATTCCACTGAAAAGGCTGTGAAGAAAAATTCAATGTCGGTGGTACTGTTCAAATTAATAGAACAACTAATATTCTTGAAAAGGGGAATTACTTATGGTTCACTGACTTTTTAAAGTGTCAAAAATCCTATACACTAGGCCCATAACATATTATCTACGAGACACCAAAGATGAAGAGATTTTCGGTGGTTTTTATGATATTGAATTACAAAAAGTTAAAAATAATAACGAATTCTATCAAATTGAAAAAAAAAAATAAAAAGTATACTCTCAGGGGCAAAAGACAGTTTCTTGTTCGTTGGCTAAAATACTACTCTGATTTTGATTCTTGGGTAGCAGTTAGACATTAACAATGGCCAATGATTTCTATTTGACATTCATCTCCAATGTATCTGATCCACTCTACAATGATTTGAATAAAACAAGTGATTTTTGGACAAAACCCTTTCCCAAAATCAAATTCAGTGGCGAGTATGAAGTTACTCTTGTCGATTGTATTCTCAAAAGTTCATTTTATATCCTGAGAAAAGATCAAATATATGATATAAAAATTAGACCACCAAATTTTATAAAAATTTGGCCATTCTTTAGCCATCAACAGATAATTGAAAAGATAAATTCATTCGAATATCCCTTTGCAAATTACCATACGAGGAATTTGGTAGTATGAATCATTTGTGTCGTGCTATCAATAAACGAATCTACGCTCATAAAAAGGGAGCCTTTAAATTCAACTATTCAATGGAAGAGGGCAAGGTCTACATTAGTTTACCCATTGCCAGACAAAAGGTTTTTCTCAATGATAATCTAAGAGATATTCTTGGCTTTAAACACAGTATAAACAATGACAAAAGTGCTGGAAGCACTAGTGGTATGGATCGTTTTATTTTTCCTTACTATCCTCCTGCCTTCTCCTCGAACAATTGTATATTTCTTTACACTTCATTCGTTGAAACATCCAGAGTTAGCAATATCAATGTTTCCCTCCTAAGAGTTCTTAAACTATAAACCAGTCAAGATCATATTCATTATTTCAATATAAAGTATCTTCATTATATCCCTGTAAACACTTCCTATTTGGAACTCAGTTAGTTAACACTAAGAACTGACTTAACTGAATTAGGAAATCCTTTAGCAATAACAAAATGTTTGTCCACGATTATATATGATTTTCAACCCGTCTTCGTTCAATAACCAGATGCTTAATACAAAATGGCATTCGTTTTTCCTGATATTGATTGCTATGTTGCTACTCTTGGTTCAAGATGATTGGGTAACGGAATGAACTATTACAAAAATCGTTCCTAAATGTCAGGCCATGGTCTTGGCAGTTGGTTTGCTAAGCTGTTTCGCTCAGTACTACCTTTGACGAAAAAATATATTGTTCGGGCTGCAGCAGATTTTGCATCTTCTACAATACACGATTGGGGCTCTGGCAAGGATTTAATAAAAAGTGTTTTGGATAACTTCGGGTCCGGTGCACGAACCCTTGAGGAGCAATTGAAATCTCGAAAATATGGAAAAGGTTTAAAAAAGTTCGAGAAACATTGCATCACTCATCAGTCTTTACTCAGGTCAGAAACGAAAGACATCACTCTTGTCAAAGAAAAAAAAAAGAAGAAGTAACCAAGGAAAAGAATTATTAGATCAAAACAGGGTTTCTTTTCCTAGACTGATGAATGGCATATCTACAACACAAGGATTCCCATCCATCAGTCCCTTCATCTTTAAATCTATTCAGTGCAGAAAATGTTGATGTGAGTGTAAAACATGGTTACTATGAACAATTGTATCCACAAAAACCGATCTCTGATAACATCCACTTTCAAATTTATTCCAATGAAGACTAATTCATTTATATGTCTTCAACATTAACAGATTTACGTATGGTGGGCAAGAAATCTGACAATACAGTGCAAATTTTTATCATTGGAATATCCTATGAAAATTGTAAATTGCATAATTTATTTAGACAAATCAGTTTCTAAGTAAATGGAACATTGGTGATCACTAGCAGCAATCTCTCAAATTATACGAGCTGTATAAAGTTCACGTTGATGACAACAAAGTCATACAAGGAATTGAGGGGTTCATCCAATGGATTTGAATATCTTACAGATACTGATAGTACAGATGCACTTAAAAATGTGACAACTAGTGAATTACATTTAGTTGGGAAAATTAATCATGAAATATTTACTTTACCCCAATGGCTACCACCAAATATTAAAGTTGATATAAAATTTACGCTTGCTTCATCAAATTTCATTTTACGAAAGGAACTTCCTGACAATCCTGATGTAACACTTTCTGTCACCTCGGCAATACTTCATGTAAGAAAGCATCAGGTTATGAGTTCGGTTGCTTTCGCAGTGGAAAATCTGAGAGCTAGTGAAAATAATGTTAAACTTGTTCCTCATACAATCACCAATCAACGTCATATTGCAACGGGCTCGCGTACCTTCACCAACTCTTCATTTAACAATGGTGAGATTCCATCAAATTGGCATTGGAATTTGTAAAAAGGGCTAGTGCGATTGGATCGTGGACTAGTTGCCAGCATAAATTTAAAATGTTTGGACTTTCATCTGTTGTATGTTAAGTAAATGAGTGAATTGTAGAGTGATACCCACTCTACAATTTATCCTTTGATAAATTCTATAGAGCAATGTATGAGTTGACAAATCAATCCCTAGATCCTGATTCACAACTATTTGAAAATTGTAAAACAGATACAATGTTTGCTAAAACTCATGGTATCATTGTACTGGACTTGTTTGGCACACAAGATATAAGTATTGTACGAACGGGGAGTGTACGTTTGGAGTGCATATTTGCCGAGCCAGCTGAGAGTATTGCATTAATCTCATTAAATCAATTTGAAGCTTATTGGTAAATCACTCCTGAAGGTAGTATTCTACTAGACTTCGCATCATAAACACATAAAAAATAATCAGCGTCTTTAAAATGGATCCATGTATTTCCAAATATAAATCCTATTATATACCATCTGACTTCCTTGAAAAAGATCAAAGTGTTAGCGATACCATTATCATTGTTAATAGCAGTCCATCGAGTGTAAAGACAGGTCATTGGCTATGCATCTTTCAAACAGCGAAGAATATAGAACTTTTTGATTCTCTTGGCCTATAATATACATTCTACACTCCGCACATCAACAAATTTATTGAAAGCAGTAGGAAAACTATTTAATTCAAAACCAGAAGAGAGTGTAGGATTTAACGACTAAAAGCTGTGGTTTTCATGCATTACTATATTTCGTTTTCAGATGTCGTGGCTATAGTTACAACCAGTTTCTCAGCATTTATGTAGACAATCCCATTGTATACCATCGGACTTCCTTGAAAAATTCAAAGTGTTAACAAACCATTATCATTGTTAATAGTAGTCCATCGATTGTAAAGACAGGTCATTGGCTGTTTATCTTTTAAACAGCGAAATATAGATTTTTTAATCTTAGCCTATCATATACATTCTACACTACCCACATCAGCAACATTATTCAAAGTAGTAGGAAAAGTATTATTCAAAACCAGAAGAGAGTGCAGGATTTAGCGACTAAAAGCTGTAGTTTTTATGCACTACCATATTTCGTTTTCAGATATCGTGGCTGTACTTACAACCAGTTTCTCAACTTTTACATAGACAATCATCACCTGAATGACTTAATAGTGGAAAATATATTTTCATACCTGTATAATATTGATTTTAGTGTCGAATAAAATATTTTTAAAATGTATGTAAATTTGCTTATTAATAAAAATAGTGTATATCTATATAACAATGACTATTTTCTCCTCTTCAGATTTTTTCTTCTACGTATAGGAAACTGTTGAAAACAACTAATTATGGTAGATCATTTGAATTCACTGTATATTGAGCTTGATTGGCTGCAAAGTCCGGGTGACATTTTGTACAGTACAATGTAACTTCACTCTTATTGTATCTCTTTGTATAGTCAATGATACTATTTTCATTCATATTGTAAATTCACGTGTTTCAATTTGTCTGTAGATAAATTGTCTGTTTCAATAGAGTGTTTTCAAATGAAAAATCCCATTCTGTAACAGCCAAATACAAAATTAGTAGGTTTATAGTCATAATATCCTTTGTATTCACATCTATGACATAGAAACCAAATTGTCTTGTTACTCTAACAATTGAAACGTAGACCCGATTCTTCCTCCCAAAACAATATAATACCATGACGATACCAGTCTCTTATAAATAAACTAAAATCTTGTTTAGGGTTCTTTCCAATCATACCAGGATATTTATTCTCCCACTGATCACACTTATCATAGTGGCCGTTGGAGAATAGATATCCTCTTGGGTGTGAGTCACAAATCTCTCAAGACAGGAGTTACAGTCTTTAATTTGTATTGCATATCCTCTATGCTATTTACATGGATTGCATAATCTACACTTCTCATCATACTCATCAATAGTTGTACAATTCTCACATGATGACCAGCTGTCCAGTGTATACATGCATAGTGGACATGAATAGAACATTTTCAAGTGTTAACTCTCTCACAGCTTAAATGAAACTGATCTATCATCGATAAATTGAGAGAGAGGGGGAAAGCGAGGAGTAATCATGTGAAATCACAAAACCTGTTTGAACTGGATGATTTAAATTTTCCATTATTTATTGTTCTCATTTAGATAGAATCTTAAATTTCTAAGGCATTTTGTTCAAAAGTAAAACCACAATATCATTTTGTTTTGTTTAAATTAATATATCAATAAACTGAGTAAATGCGTTTAATTCGCATCGTAAAAATTGCAAACAATAGTCCAATGATGGGGAATCATTTCTCATTATATCGTCAAGTATTCTTTGAGAAAAATTTTCCTTTGAAGAGACAACTCTAGAAAATCATTATCTAAAATCAAACATTTTTCCATAGTCATAAGATTCAGTAAAATTTTCTCTTTCTCAAGTCCATCCATTTTCAATCCTAACATTCTTACAGCTGACTTCAGACTAACCAGGATTCTTTCTACTTCAAGAATATTGGGTAACCTACTAAAAACCTAACAATAAAAACGGACATTTTCGATTTCGAAACCTTTTTATTATGTATATAGTTACAAGA
>JAQQPU010004343.1:0-24759 GCA_029168905.1 Artemia sp. Kazakhstan ARC1039 | reverse complement strand
CCCCCCCCCCACAAAACTCAGGGCAAGGGTTGTATTTTATGCCCTTGGGGCATATAAGGTTTGTATAGAAAGTGTTGTAATAGAAACTTCAAATGGGGCTCATTCGATTGGAAATTTAAAGGGCTAGTGCCCTTTTTAATAGTCGAAAGTTATTGGAGGGCCACTAAGCCCCCTCTCACGAGCACCATTTCCCCGAACATATTCAATCAAAATTTTGAAAATTTTGCCAAAGCGATTGGAGGGCAAATGCCCCCCCTCTTATTCCTATCATTTCTCCAAACACTTCCGATGAACATTTTGATATAGCCATTTTGTTGAACGTAGTTGAAAAATTGGGCAATTATGTCTTTGAGCATGACAACCCCCCCCTACAACCCTCAGCGCTAAGGTTGTAAATTATGCCGAGGGGGCATATAAGGTTTTAATAGAAAGCGTAGTCGTAAAAACTTGAAAAAGGGCTCATTAGATTGCAAATTGAGAGGGCTATTGCCTTTTTTCATAGGCGAAAGTAATCGGAGATAGAATCACCCCTCCCCCACGTCGATCATTTCCCCAAACATTTACGATCAAAATTTTGATATGGCCATTTTGTTGAACGTAGTTGAAAGGTCTGGAATTTATGCCTTTGAGGATGACAACCCTCCCCCTCAGCCCTCAGGACAAGAGTTGTAAGTAATGCCTTTGGGGTATATAAGTTTCTTATATAAAGATTTGTCGTAGAAGACTAGTGTCTTTTTATGATTCGAAATTGATAAGAGGGCAAAGGTCCCCCCCCCCACGCCATCTTTTCCCCATACACTTCCAATCAAAATTTGAGATAGCCATTTCGTTATAAAATATATATCTTGTCAAATAAACAAGTGTAATCAAACTGTTCTCCTTGAATTCTATTCTCTTACTAATACGAATTACATTGAAAATCCGTCCTTATATTAGTTCTGGTTGCTATGAGCGGTTCTTAGGGCGCAGGTTATGTCCCAGGCTATTTTTAGTGACTCCATATTTGTAGTCCCGCTCGCCTGTAAATATATGTATGGTCGGAAATTATATCTTTGAGTATGACAACCCTCCCCCCATAGGCCTCAGGACAAGAGTTGAAAGTTATGCCCTTGGGGAATATAAGTTTCTTATATAAAATTTTGTCGTAGAAGCTTAAAAAGGGGTGTTTCGATTGGAAATTGAGAGGACTAGTGCCTTTTTTATTAGTCGAAAGTGATAAGAGGGCAAATGCCCCCCCCCCTCTTCGGCATCATTTCCCCAAACACTTCCAATCAAAATTTGAGAGAGCCATTTTGTTCAACGTATTTGAAACGTCTGAAAATTATGTTATGGAATTATGAGGATAACAAATCCCCCCAGCCCTCAGGGCAAGGGTTGTAAGTTGTGCCCTGGGGGCATTTAAGGCTGTTATAGAAAGCATGGTCATATAAACTTCAGAGGGGGCTCATTGGATTGGTATTCAGATGCTCTAGTACTCTTTTTAAGAGTCAAGGGGATAGGCAGGCAGCTATCACCCTCCCCACACATACGTCGTATTGTCCCGAAATGCATCCAATAGAAATTTTGAGATAGCCCTTCTATTCAAAATAGTCCTAAATATTATATGACAAGGCTTTTGGGGTTGAAACAAATCCCAGAGATTAGGGGCAAGGGTTATAAGTTATGCCTAGGGGGTATTTAAGGCTTTTTTTGGATGGGATGGTTGTTTAACTTTAGAGTTGTTTGACTGAGGGAAAAAACCTCAGTCTTTTTCCCTGAAAAACACTATGTCAATATAAAACGAGCAGAAATTAATTAAAAAAAAACTTTTTCCACAAAATAAGTTTTTCAAAAAGAAGTAAAGGACTCAATTAAACAAAAATAAACAAAAATAGAATCAAATAATCTACCAAGCATACAACTACCACTAATCAGTATCAATAAATAAACGAAATCCAAACAATCAGAAATTAAAATAGATAACAGAGTCAAACTCCAAACAAGCAGAAATTAATATGAGTAGGATTCTAAACCCCTATACTTTCTAAAAGCCAGAATACAATTTGTACTTTGCTGAAAATTCAAATGAATTTACTGAAAAAATGTGCATTATAAGTTTAATATACATATATTAAACTACATACATATAAGTAATAAATATATTACTGATATTTATTCCTTAAAATGTAAATAAATTTTTGATTTCTTAAAGTTATAAAAATGAAAACATTCAAAAAATTTTTTTCAGTAACGTACAAATTGTATTCTAGCGTTTAGAAAGCATAGGGGAAGAGAACCCAACTCATATTAATTTTTGCTCGTTTTGAGTTTGACTCTGCTATTTATTTTAATTTCTGTTTGTTTTGGATTTCATTTATTTATTGATACTGATTTGTGATATTGCATGCCCGGTAGATTATTTGATTCTATTTTTGTTCATTTTTGGTTTAATGGAGTTCTTCACTGTTTTTTAGAAAAACTTGTTTTGTGGAAAAAGTTTTTTTAAAATTAATAACGTACAAGGATAGTCCATTCGTTGAAGCTCTTCTATTACCTGAATCAAGCGCTTGTTCACAATCTATAAAAACCGAGAACTAAAGGCGTTTAATGACTCAGGCAATTCTCAATTATTAATCTAAGAGTCAAAATTCTGTCGACGCGTCCTCTACCCTAACTAAAACCACATTGTTCTTCTCTTAAAGCTTTTTTTTTTTACAGCATCTCTAAGTCTAAAACGTATCATCATCGTAAGCATTTTGTTTATTACCGAAACCAGGCTAATGCCTCTATAATTACCACACTCATTCTTGTAATCTTTTTTATGGAGGGAATTATTTAGAGTTATCCTAAAATCGTTAGGTACTTTCCCTTTTTCAAAAATCCTATTCATAATCTTCAGTAACCTATCCCTGGCCTCACAGGTACCATATTAAAAAAAAATCATTTACCACACAACCAGCCCCTGGACCCTGTTTTTTTTAATCCTTTTAGTACTGCCACTGATTACTCGTTGCAAAATAAATCTTCCTTCACATCCAAAGTGTAACAAATTTTTTCATACTTTACTATATCTTTTTCCTGTGATTCTATCATGGTTTATCACATTCTCAAAATATTTTGCCCCTCTCTCTTTAATTCTTTCCTTCTCACTAATTGTGGCCCCGTTTCTATCTTTAACTGGGACAACCCAAGAGTGACTATTCCCTCCCAATTTGTCAATATACCAGTACCATATTTTACTATTAGCCTATGCCGCCTAACTGCATCATCTAGATCTTCAGCAAATTTATCCATGGCCTCCACTTCACGCCTTCTTAATTCACATTTTAATGCTTTCTCCACTTTCTTTATATTTCTTTTATTTTCAAATGACCTGTCATTGAAATAATTCTTGTACAGACCCGACCTCCTCTATTAAACATTAAGCATTTTTCCAAGCTGCGGGTTTAACTTTCTTCCTTGAGGTGTCATCAGCGAGTTCGTAAACTATTTTCCTAAAATTTTTCCATCCATCTTCTACATTGTCAAATTTTAACCTCTCCAATTTAGTATTCAACTGTTCCTGTAGAGTTTCTCTCAATTTCTCATCCTAGGGTCTACCGACGTCATAGCTTCCCGGAAGGTTGTTAACCTTCTTAAATTTCAGCTCACTGGCAAAATTAAAAATTTGGTCATAAAGCTACACTGCTTAGGCTTGCAAACCGTCTCCCCAACATTAACTCAATGAACAAAAGCTCATATTCAGTACGCTTACTACAAATATATTCTACAAAATAAAGGAAAGTCAGTTTTCCCTTCATATTGATGTGCAGAATTGATTTTTTTTTCTCATAAAAAAAAACTAAAATTTGGGCTTATAACTGCTCCGTTGAGGCTTCAGAACCCTCTCTCCCAACAAAACCTAAGGAATCTGATGACTGATCATTGGCGTGCAACCATGCAATTCTGTATCCCCGATAGCATGATTTTATATAAGGTCTACAACAATCGTTCAATTTGAATGCTCTGCATAGATATTTTTGGGCGAATACATCACCCCGTTAGAATATGACCCCTTAAAATGGGAGGTTGCATAAACATCCTCTTGATAGTTGTAAATGATTTTCGACTCTACAATGTTTGCTCATTTGCATATTGGCCCTGTTTCAGCCAAAATTATTGTTTTGCAGCCAAAAAATGGCAGACATCGCACTTTATCTGGGGGTGATCTCTTTTGTTACTTAATTAGTAACTAAAACTTTAAATTTGCAACTCAACATGAGCCCTTTCCCTCCCAATATCCTACGATTATTGATTTGATACGATCAGCCCAATTAATAAAAGAGCAAAACAAAAAACAAATAACTACCTCCGTGATAAATCGGAATGGGAAAAACATCCATTACCTCATTTTTTGTAAACAGGGACTAAGTAACTCCGCTATAGATTCTCATTCTCAGAATATATATTATAAGCTATTCTATAATAATCCTTGGGCTATTTTATAGTTACACTTTCGAAATTGCGCACAACTGATCCCAATTACGTACCCCATTCGCAATTTTTGGAGTTGAAGGTTGTTCAACTTTCATGCGTAAGATTTATGATTGACCCATCAGGTTAAGGATTTAAGGCATAATTTTTTTAAATTGGAAAAGTTGGGACTTTGTAAATTAAAAAAGCAGTTGCAAATTCTGCTACATATTTATCCAGTTATTGTAAATTTTTAAGCAAATTAAGGAGGACTATTCGATGAAGTCATAAGGCGCACTTACAATCTACACTCTCATGGGACGTGTACCATGCATTTTGAGCATTTCTTATTTACTCCAAGTCAAGAATAATTTCTTTTAGTTCCAATTCAGGAATGCAGTCTTTAAATTTAAGTATTTGTAATTTCAGCCCTCTTCTCACATGTTTATAAGTTTTCGCTTGGGTATTTACATACTTTCACTCAACTTAGTAAGCGAAAACCGGCTATATTTGAAAAAAGCTATTAGTGCAAGGGCAATAGAAGTGGAGCTCTTTAGGTAATTACGTGCTGAGCTTGACTATTACAGCATGCTGCTGAAATCTGTTGTTGATTTTAAGCATATTTAACTTACATACTCGACGATATTTTGATGTTTTATAAAAATAAACAAGAGCTTAAGTTTTCCAAATTAGGAGATAGCCTCAGCATCAACTTAAGCGTTGTGAAATTTCACGTGATCTTTCGGCCTACCGTTATTCAGCGTGGAAATAACTCTTAAGATGCTTAATACTCATGTCAAACTTTTAGATGAACCTAGAAGCTATCCGCAAGAAATCTTTAAAGCACTGCCTGTACAAAGTCATTCGAGTTTGGATCCCACAAAATCGCAAAATCTGATTTTTCTCGTAGCTTCCTATGTTTTTTTAATGCATAAATCACCAGTTTAAATAAATAAATAAAAATCCCGCCTACTGTCCTACTTGAACTTATGGGTTTAGCACATGCATTGTTTCAGATTTTACGAGCCGATAGGGGGGACAGGATTTAGTATTTTAGCTTGTAGCTTAAGTCACAAGAAAAAGAGAAAACAAATTTCTTTATTTTACTGATACATGATTAAATCATTTCTAATAGAGATCTATTTGAAATAAATATTTGAAAAATGGAATACTGTAAAAGCATTGCTACTTTTGATTTACGATCAAGTCGATTCTTTGGAAAGAGTCGACCCATTTAAAGGCCTGTTTTTCAGCGTATGCCTGTCAGCATATTCAAGGTTTTACATTATGAAGGAATGATATTCTGTCTATAAAAAACTTTTAATTCATCAGAAACACATACTAGAGAAATAATATTTATTGTACTAGTCAAGAGAATAAATTGTGAGCTTTAATGATAAGTGTTTTCTCCCTAAAAAAAGCACCCTGGTTGAACCGCTTAAACCTTGGGTTTTAAAAAACATTAAATAAAAAAAACAAGTTTTTTCAACTGAAAGTAAGGAGCAACATTAAAACTTAAAATGAACAGAAATAATTCCGTATATGAAAGGGGCTGTCCCCTCCTCAACGCCTCGCTCTTTCCGCTAAAGTTTTTTTTTATTGTTTTAAGAAATTGAGTTGTGAGAAAGAGTCTAAATTTAGCGTAAAGAGCAGGGCGTCGAGGAGGGGACAACCCCTTTCATATACGGAGTAATTTCTGTTCGTTTTAAGTCTGAATGTTGCTCCTTACTTTCAGTTAAAAAAAAATGTTTTTTTTTATTTAATATTTGAATGTTTTTGAATTAATGGAACTTTTGATTTTGGCTCACCGTACATGAATAATAAAAAAAAAACATATTAAAATTACTTTTATTTGGTGAAATGGCTTTCTCGAAAGTTGTTTAATTTTATTTACGAACGTTTTTATTTGTAATAAATATATATAACTTACGAATTAACTTACGCAACGAACCTCTATATCCATATAATTTTTAATACGTATATTAGGGGGTTCACCCACTATCCAATACCTCGCTCTTTACTCTAAAGTTCGAATGTTCTTCCAGTTCTTTAAAAATCACAAAGGCCGTTACTTAGAATAAATAGCACTTACGAAAGTACTAAAAAAGTCTTTGGCTTAAAGAGCGGGGTATTGACTAAGGGGTAAACCCAATCATATACTTAATAATTTCTGTTCGTGTTATGTTTTTATTTTCAGTTGAAAAACTGCTTATTTTCAGTTGAAAAACTTGTTTGTGTTTTATTTAGTTTCTGATCGTTCTTTTAAATAATGCTGGGAAATCTGGCGCCCCCTTCATAGCAATGTCCCTTCCCCCATGAAAAATTCCTCCATTGAAAGATTCTCCCACATATCCCCCAACCCCCCCCCTACCAGAAAAAAAATCCCCCTTGAAAACATCTGTATATTTCCCAATAACCAATACTGTATGTAAACATTGGGTAAAGTTCATATTTTTCAGCCCTCCTCCAGGGACTTTGGGTCATCCTAAAACACGTATTTGTTATATTTTCGACCATGCTGAACAAAATGGCTATTTCAAAATTTTGATTGGGTGATTTTGGGAAAAAAAAATTAGTGTGGGAGGGGGCCTAATTGCCCTCCATTTTTTTGGTCACTTAAAAAGGGCACTATAACTTTTAATTTTTGTTCGAATGAGCCCTCCCACGAAATTATAGGATCACTGGGTTGATACGATCACCCCCTGGGAAAAAAAACAAAAGAAAAAAAAACAAAAAACAAATAAACACGCATCCGTGATCTTTCTTCTGGCAAAAAGTACAAAATTCCACATTTTTGCAGATAGGAGCTTGAAACCTCTAAAGTAGGGTTCTCTGATACGCTGAATCTGATAGTGGGTTTTTCATTTAGGTTCTATAGCTTTTAGGAGGTTTTTCCCCTTTTTTCGAAAATCAGCCAAATTTTTCAGGCGCCTAACTTTTGATGGGTAGGACTAAACGGGATGAAACTTATATATCTTAAATCGGTATTAAAATCTGATTCTTTTGATGTATCTATTGGTATCAAAATCCCATTTTAAAGAGTTTCGGTTACTATTGAGCCGGGTCGCTCCTGACTTACAGTTCGTTACCACGAATTGTTTGATTTGTCCTTTCAAGCTACGAGTATCATAAAGTTGTTTCCTGTTATGATCATTGAAAGCTTAGACTTTAGAGTTTTATGAGAATATTTATTCTATTTATAAGAAGAACACTTTTTACCAAAGGCTAGTCATTGACATCCAGTGAGCAAGGATGGGTAAAAGTTTGTGCTGTCTCTCTGATCCACTTGTTCATAACTAAAAAAGAAAAATCTTATTAAATGTAGCAAAAACCTTTGTTTTATTATATATTACAGCAGAAACAAAACTTAAAGGAAAGTTCTCGACCGTATTAAGCAGATATTTCCAAAGGTTATAGATGTTGCTATATATATATATATATATATATATACATAGCTAACAACTAAAGAGCTGAGAAATCCCGGTTCGGCCAACCTTTCATTCGGTTTAGGCCCATGGTAAAAACTCTTAAATCCCGCTTAAGTGACTCCGACAACATAGGTAAAATTATTTAATCTATAAGGGGATCAGATAGTTTCTTTTTCTTCTTCTTGCTTAAGCAGAGTGCGTTTAATGCACTAATATCTTGGTGTATACTTACCTCAACACTTTTTACACATGATCTGCAGGAGGAACAGGGGTGTTGGCCTTTCATCAAACATTTTCTTACATGTTGTATGAAGTTGTTCTGTATTTTCCCGACCAAACACGTAACCAGAATTTTATTTCGAGAAGGGTGACATTGTGGTGGAGAGGGGAGATTGCTGAAACGACTTCGAAAAAATGCTGGGGATCTTACAGAAATTCAAGGTAAAATCTTGTATATCACGATTTCATGGGTAACACCAGCTCGAAGCAGTCCCTCCCCCTTCCTACTCTTGCATACATGCAAGGTCACAATTACAGTAAAATATGACAAGAATCAATAGTAAAGTCACAATCAGACATATCAGTCTGATTCGGTGTAGGATTTCCCTAGTTTGGTTCATATAATCTAAAAATAAAATGTACTTAGAATGTTATACGGAGGAACAAAATATTAACTATAATTATTACTAAATACTTGAGTGACTTACCTGACTGAAAAGTTTTCCTGTGCTTGGTGAAAAAAAAGGTTTCTGTTTGAAAGAGAATTGTTTGGATGAGCTGTATCAATCAAATATAGGAACTACTGCTCCTTAGTTAGATGTCAAAATCTAATTCATGATTCGTATATAGGTTTTTTTGCTATATTGGTTAAACATGCTCTACGTAAATCGTACTATAGATGGCAAGGCAAGAGTTCTGTTCCACAAGAATTTACAAAGGTCCTCAATTTGTTTAAATTCTGATGAAAGGGGACGAATTTAAAATTAACGATTTAGCTAATACATCAGAGCAGGGCTAATTTTCTTAGCCGTATCAAAAATCTAAACGTCAGTATAGATGCTTTAAGATCAAGATTCAAGATTTTTTTTTATTTAAGACAAAATATAGACAAAAAAAAGTAAATAGAGCCAAGAGAAAGCTAAGCTTGAATCGAAACCTAACCTAATATAAAAATTAATTTTGCGATCTGCCAAAAGACCCAAATAAAAGGAAACAAAGAAGAAGGGAAAAAGCATGACAACTTAGAACAGGAGAAGGACAAGGGGGGCTACCCCAGTGCGGCCAATTCACAATATATATTGCAAAGAAAAATAATAGAATAAGAAGTATTGATTCAGTCTTTGAACAGTTAAGATCTATCTATTCTTTTAAAAAGGATTAATCCCAGTTTTGAACTAATTGTCTGTAAAGAATTTTATTCTGATTTAATTAGACACTGGATTCTTTCAGTAGTTACGAAATAGTGAGAACGCTTTTACGTCTCAAAAACTATTTAAACATTTATTCAGTATCTGTAACCTAGTGGAATGTGTGACGTCACTGGATAAATTGAATTGACTGGAGTTTCTGACCAATGCATTAATTGAACTTTTGACTTTGTTAAATTGAGTTAATTTCATAAGATATCCAAGTGAGGTATTCCAGTTTGGCAATAATAAAGATCATTATTCATCATTCAATGATCTCGTCAGAATAAGATGTAGTTAAGACCTCTGTGTGGCGTGAATTTATGTGACAATATTATATCAAGGATTATTGATATATTTGTGATTAGATGGGACGTAAAAGGAAAAATGCTAAGCAAGAAGGCATGGACAGTTCATTTGACATCTCAGGACTCAGTTCTAGCTCGAAACCGGAAATATCGATACTAGCTGCGGATTTTAAGCAAATTCTTGATGTTGTGAAAGAAAATGGAAATAAGTTGGACAATATCAACAATCAATTAGGAACTCTTACCGCAAGGGTGGATAACTTGGAAAAAGAACAATCGCTACAAACGAATAAGATAAACAATACTGAACCGAAAATTGGAAAGATTGAGAATGAAACCTCTAGCCTCAAAATGCAAATAAAAACTTGCACGGATGAAATAATGGAATTAAGAAGGAAAAATGAAGATTATATGTTTCGGATTGTGAGAATGGAAGCTGCAAAGCTAGAAAATAATGTCATCATATGGAACGCAGCTTGTAAGGATAATAACCACGCTCAAGTTCTATTCACAGAGGTAGTTCGTCACGGGCTGGAAATGCCGGAAGTAAATTTCACAGTTACTCATTATGATAGCAACCGTAAATTTTTGAAGGTGACACTGAATAAAAAAGACGATAAGTTTGCCATATTGAAGAACGCTAGCAAGCTTAAGGATAAGACATTCCCTGGAAACAACAGCGACCTGTTCATCAGCGATGATGTCCCAACTGAAATCCGTAAAGTGCGAAAGCTGCTTCTAGTGAAACGTGACAAATTACGAAAAGATCATGTATGTGATGCCTGGATATCGAAGGGGTTTCAGCCGAATCTGCTAGTGAAAAGACCAGACGGCTCGATTACCAAATACACATTCAATGATGCCATACCAGAGATTGACGATTTTCATAAAAATTTTTCCATCGCCCGAAGGAAAGTGCCTGTTATATTCCCTGTCGATGTTCAAATGTCGTAATGTCGTGGGTTGCAGTAATAGTTCATGTGCCCAAGTAATATGAATGAAAACATTTAAATTGAAAGTGTTTTTTTTATGTTTAGTTTATATAAGGTGTATTATTATTATTATTTTTTTTTCTTTCCTTTTTTTTGTTTAGATCCACATAGAGGTTAAATTAAAAGTTGCGCAGATTAGTCGTAATGAGGGAAAACGACTTGGAATGGAGATTATTTTTTTTTATTTTTTTAATTGTTATTTTTTATTATGGTTTGCTGGTCTTTTGGGGCAAGGTGTGGTTTCTCTTAACGTGGGATTAATATTTGATAATGGATAGAGATAATCGTGAAATTCCATCATCAAGGTTAAAAGAATTTGAGCGGAATTCTCTTTCATTTCAGTCAATTTTTCAAACTATTGTAGCTGGTGATGATGAAGATACTTCTAGTAATTTTGATATCCCAAAAAATCAATATATATTTATGAATGAGCTGGTAAGAAAAAATGTAAATACAAGTAGGATGTCGTTTTGGAATTGCCGGGGTTGGAGGACTGCGCAGGATGTGATTGAAACTTTTTTGTCGGATTCAGATACAGGTATATTAGTCCTATGTGAAACTTTTTTAGATGATTTTTCAATTGAAAATATACATGTAAAAGATTACCAATTTTTTCACATCGGTCGGAAAAGACAGAAACAAGGGGGTCTAGGTGTTTTGATTAAAAATTGCATACCAGCACGTATAAGGATTGATTTTTTGCCAATGAATATTCAAATGATTTTTGAATCTTGTGTAGTTGAATGCTCTTTTCCAAATAATCGGAAGTTTTTAATTGCAGTTATTTACCGTACTCCGTCGTCAAGCCAGAAGGATTTTAAAAATCATTTTGAAAGTATGTTGGATAAATTAGCTAGTCTTAATACTCCTTATTTAGTTATGGGTGATTTTAATATTGATTTAATGAAACTCCTATCTGCAGATCAAAATAGATAGAAATATTTTGCAGTTTTAGGAGGGCCCACTATCTTATGGACTAAACCCCGTATGTTTTGTGCCCTCTAGAATAGCTGATACATCATTTTCACTTATTGATAATATTTTTTCACCTTATAGTGCTGTTAATACATTTATTATTCCTGATGATTCATCTGACCACTGTATAATTATGTCTGATTTTCTTATAAATTTTCCGCATAATAAAAAAAATCAAACCAAGCGTAGAGATTTTTCACATAAAAATGTGTTAAGGTTAAAAGAAGGGCTTGGTGATGTTGATTGGAGTCCTGTAATTGATGAGAAGGATCCGAACCAATCATTAGATAAATTTTATTATATTATGAATGAAAAACTTGATCTTTTTTGCCCATATAAGAGCCCGAGAGGAAAGAAACTTACCCCAAAAAAACCTTGGATAAATGAATCACTTTTGAGATCTATTAATGAGAAAAATCGTTTATATAAAATTAGAATAAAATATCCCACGGAAATAAATATAACTCGTTTTAAAAATTATAAGAATATGCTGGTAAGGATCCTTAGAGTAAGTGAAAGACTTTATTATGAAAAATCTTTTCGAAATTCAGATTCCCCTAGAAAAACTTGGAGTTTGATTAAAGATAAAATTGGAAGAAATAAAAAGTTGTTACACCCTGAAGTGTTATTTGATATTAATGGTAAAGAATTTAGAGGACCACAAGCTGTTGCTAAGAAGTTTAGTGAATATTTTGCTAGTATTGGATCATCTGTTGTTTCAGGAGAAGTTGACCTTTCTTCCCCAAGGTCGCATAAAAAATATCTACCGCCCACTGAAGATACGAGCATATTTATGGCCCCGGTTACTTTTGCAGAATTTCAAAAGGTCATTAAGAATTTAAAAAATGGTAATTCATTGGGATATGATGAACTTTCAACTAATTTGCTAAAAATATTGCAGGTGTAATTTTTGAACCATTGCTTCATATTTTAAATTTATGTATTTTCTCAGGTACATTTCCTAAAAGATGGAAAATTGCACGTGTAATACCATTGCATAAAAAAGGAGATAAATCTGATACAAATAATTATCGTCCTATTGCAATTTTATCACCATTGTCTAAAGTATTGGAAAAAATTTTAAAAGGAAGGATTAATAATTATCTAGATAAAATAAATTTTTTTAACAAATATCAGTTTGGATTTAGGGCAGGCCATTCGACAGAACAAGCAGTTGCAGCTCTTGTATTAGAAATAAATGACTGCTTAGATAGTAATTATCATATATCTACTGTTTTTTATGATGTTAAAAAAGCATTTGACACTTTAAACCATGAAATTCTATTTGATAAAATGGAAAATTCCGGTATAAGAGGGAAAGGACTAGAAATAATAAGATCATACCTTTATGGACGTAAAATCGTGGTAGATGTTGATGGACATTTGTCTAGTTTAAATGATCTTGAAAATATTGGTGTCCCACAAGGATCGGTATTAGGTCCGCTTTTATTTTTGATGTATATTAATGATCTTCCACGATGTTTGCAGGGAAATAATGGTCTTGCAATTTTATTTGCAGATGACACAGCTGTTTCTGTTAAAGCGAAGGATTCATCTACATTGATTCAAAATTTGTTTAACACTGTTAGTTCAGTTAATAGATGGTTTGTTTTTAATTATTTAGTACCGAATTTTAAGAAGTCTGAATTTATGGTTTTTGGTCATTCAAAACGTGTTACTAAAAAAATTTCATGTCAGGAGCTTCAAGTTGGTGAGCATAAAATACGTAGAGTTCAATCGTATCGTTATTAAGGAGTTTTTATTGATCCCCTTTTGTCATTTCAAACTCATATTGATCATTTAAGGGTGAAACTTTCGCAAAATATTGGGTCTATGTATCGTTTGCAACACGTTTTTCCATTTTCAATTTTAAAAATAATTTATCATTCTTTGATTGCTCCTTATTTAAATTATTGCACAATTATTTATTTAAATACTTTTTGGACGCATATAAAACCCCTACAGATCCTTCAAAATAAAGCAGTGAGAATACTTGGAAATTTTTTACATCGTCCATCAAAACTTAGAGATGCATCGGAAAATGAAACATTATTTCTTTTCTTGAATTTATTAGATCTGAAACATATAAGAGAACTTAATATATCAATATGGCATTTTAAAATACAAGATCCTAGTAGTTATTTTTATGAAAAATCTCTGTTGATTCTGCCCCCTCCTTCGGCTCTTAGGTGTTCTGGAACACATCGAATTCCCTTTGTTAATTGTGAAAGATCTAGATTTTCAATTAGATACCAAATACCATTTATTTCAAATAAATATAGGCTGAAAGATAGAATTCAAATTGAGTCATTTCGGCAAATATCAGTTCTAAGGAAGAAAATATTAAAATTATGTATTGACCTGTGATGGTGGAATAGAAATTTTATTATTATTATTATTTTTTTTTTGTTTATATTTGTTACCCATGTTGGGATAGCCTTCCGTGTCCCACTTGTCCAGCGTTTGTTTTCTTTATGTTTGTTATGTTTTTTGTTTTTTTCTTTAACCAGGTTTTTTTCTTTCTCTCTTTTGTTATGATGAGAAAATGTTTTTTTTTTTTTTTATTATTTCTATTTTTTTTTTTATTATTAATACCCAATTTTACGAGCTTTGCTCTCTGTTGGGGGTATATGTTTTTTGTTATGTTGAATTAATCAAATAAACAGTAAACAGTAAACAGTAAGTACCTGTCATCAAGAGTAAATAATATTTTTATTTTACTATTTCTCTAAAGGAGGTTGGCTATTCAGATTTCTAAAATTATTATTTAATTTAAGCCTATTTGCTGTGAAAGAGATTTGAAATCTCATCGAAAATCTAGCTTTTAAAATTCACTGAGAGGGCTCTGTATGTTTCGTAAGGAGCCAAAGTAGGAGCGAGCGAGCGAGCAAGAAGGGACGACCAAAAATATGTAAATCGCAAAAGTAATTTTCTGTAGACCAAATATCATAATGCCAAAGTGATAACTGCAATTCTTTAAGTTGACTATAGTAAAATACATTAAGTTTAATGTATTAAGAAGCAAGAAGAGAGTTTATGTTTGTGAAAGGTTTTGAAGTCTTGCAGGGCAATGAAGAAAAGTGCCGAGAACTCTTACAGCTTTGTTTTGTATCACTTGGAGATGTATCACCCCGAAAATTTTTGTTTTTAGTAAAACCCCCTCGGAAAAAAATATCCTGGGTACGGCTTTGGGCCATAGATTCCAACTTAAACAATTTCTTGCTTAGATCTCCCAAAGACCACAAATTCCGTTTTAGACAAATTTAGGACTAATCAATTACGAAAAAACCATTGCGTAACTAAATTCAATTCCCTGGGTAGAGAAACAGTTATTGCAATTGATTTTTGTTTTAATTTACCAAGAACTATTCTTGATACAAAGAAAAACTAAATTCTTATGCTAAACTTCTGAAAAAAAAAAAAATTAACATAAATTTTGAACAGTACACCTAAAACAGTGAGTTACTGACAATAATTTTGGCTCAAGTTGCATTTATTACAATATATAAAGATTTACAAGAACAATTTCTCAAAGGGATCGGTGGCCCATTATTTGGGAAACGACTTACAATAACTAATTAATAATACGAGTAATACTAAACATATTCATGCTAGACTACGTCTGGAAATAAATAAATAAGAAATAAGTTATCAAATAATCGATTATTCATACAAATATGGTGATATTTCAATCATTTGATAATCAAATCATACCAAGTTTTTCTCGGCGTCACCAAGTAACTATCACTAACTAAACAAAACCCATCAATTAATTAAATCTTTTATGCCTTTAACTCCGAATAAAAAAAAAAAATAATGTGTTTCATATAGGAATCAAGTGTTGGGAGGTTAACTTGTTATCAAGTGTTGGGAGGCTGGGGTGTTGCCCGTTGATGTACTGGAGATTGGCTCCAATTGTTATAAATCTTTTGTGACACGACCTCTAAGAGTGGCCCTGTGGTCCTATGCTTAGCCGTGAGATCCCCTCCTCACAAGCTAGTAAGGCCATCTAGAATAGATACAATTAGATTAATATCCTTCTATGTCTTGAGAGAGGGAAAACTAGGTTATCACTGGATTATGTTTATTTGTTCTAAGAATACAAACGAGAATATGGCACGTCTAAGTTTTTACAGGCAAACAACACCAACAACTAATCAATAAATAGCCCACGTCTAAGATTAACGTCTAAAGATTTACAGGCAAAAGACATCAGTAATTAATCAATAATTACACTTACTCAGAGCAATCCGGTCCGTCCAAAATGTCAACAAAAGCAAACTCACACTTAGGAAGTACTACAAGCTAAGAGCTACAAATACTAAAAGGCTCTGTTTTAGTTTTAGTCTCGTCTTTTATATTCTACTCTCACACCGTTCCTTTTTGGCTCTGACATTAATGTCTTACCCACAATCTATCTCCTATTTCGTCTCTATCTTATGTAAATGCTCTATGTATATAAAAGCTTATTTTGTTATTTGTATTATATGTAAATGTTTGATGTTAAGGACTAAGAGGATATTGACTATTTAATATAATTGTTCATTAGACAAGCGTTCAAGTCTGCCCCCCCCCCCGTTATGGCAACATCGAAATACTGAAGAAACTGCGGGGTGGCCGGAACCACTACATCATCTCCGTTAGGAACTGTGTACGGATTTACGTCCCTCACTTGTCGAAGCAGTCGATAAAAGCAAGACGGGAGCTCTTATTGAAAATATTAAGATGTCAGCAAAGATACGGGTGAAATACAAAAGTCCTTCATCTTCAGAAGATCAACATGAGAGTGGGTAGTTTTTGCAGGACTCTAGCCACTTTCTCTTGAAGGTGGTGAAAAAAAGTTGAGATGGAAATGTGGACATACAAACAGACAAACAGTAACTCAGATAAGGATAAATAAGAGAGAAGCATAAAAAAAGAGTATAGAAAAAGGAAATACTCGCTTCAGTTTCCATATAATTCCAAGGCGGAACTTTAATCGTATTAACTGAATACGTTACTTAAATGTCAAATTTCATCCTGAAGAATTCCCAGGAATCACACACATCGATCCAGGGGTCGATTTCTGGAGCCGTAAGTTACGTAAGTAATTTCGTTTATTTTTGTTTTACTTCGAGTCCGTTTCTTTAAAAAATTGTTATCAATTTGAACCTTAATTGCTCAACTCAGAATTACACTTCAACTCATACAGCTACATTGTTTTGAAAATCACGCCGAAGAATTAGCAATTAGAAAACGTCTAAAGGAATAATTCAGATAGAGGGACAGATTAACCAACCATGATTACTAAATAAGGAACAGAACCTACCCCATTTATCTCCAAGCACAACTGGACATGCACCATGGTAAGAACTTATATCTGCTTTACCACTTCTTTTGAGGTTGAACCAGAACGCTGCAGATCCTTTGCTAGGTCGAATAACTGCTCCAATTCTTGGGAAGCTCGTAAAGCCCCCTATTTCAACATCACTTAGCTGGAAATATCAACAAATTATAAAGTAAAATATTTACTATCCTAGCGCAATAAAACGGGGCTGAGGCCTCTGACGTCTTTCTCAGCCCAAGCATTCAACAGTGCCCCACTATCAGGCTTTTATACAACCTCCCTATTCATCGGAACAGAGTGATAGATTTTGTAATTGGGAACTGAACAAAAAATAGTCACGAGCTTGAAAATTCCCCTCATTTTAATGAAAGGCGATATCCAAGGTACTAAATAGAGAAAAAAGCGCTCTTACTTCAGATCCTAATGCTCGCTCACAAAGGCCATGGAGCCTTTGTGGGGATTTGTAGATTTTTGTGTAACTATTTTACTGTTATATGGAAAATAAATCTATCTATCGCCAAAATTTAAAATATAAATTTGAAACGAAGGTGGTTCAAACATTTGAATGCAACGTTTTCGAAGAAGTACGAAAAGGGCGTTACATTTTTGACAAGTTTATCCCAGAAAAAAAAACAGCTCGAACAAATACCCCCTTCCATTATAAACATGCTTGTTTTTTCAAACTCTTCTTCCTCCGCCCTCCAAAAAGCTTTCTCCATGGTCAATTGCCACACAGCCATACTTACTATTTCCCTAAAATCCAAGTGGCAGTTATTCTTTAAAGTCCCACCATCCATTTCTTCCCTCTTAACCTAAATATATATGCCCTATGTCACACACCATAATCATATTGAAAACCAAGAGAAGTAAAGAACTGGGATGCGCATAGGCTACAGAGGGACAGCTTTAAGTTACGTACAAGAGATCGAAGCTGGCAAGCAGAAGGGCAGAAGACTTACGTGGTATGCGAAATTTGGAGCTTGAAAAACATCGGGCTGATACACCTAATTAGACTGCTAACCCTTACAATCCAGTCCCTAACAGGTTTCAGAGTTTCATAGTTCGGAGGATCGACTTTTGAAACTTTGAAGCCTACTGTGCTTCAGCCGAAAAGTCATCCGTTTCAAATTCATTGCAAAAAGTCTCACCGATTTTAGCTACGTGCCCAATAGTTTTAGGCACACCCGTGTACTTTCGTATAGAAATTAGGTAGGGCTTGGAAGTAGCCCACTCTTCCGATAATCTTTTCCCTTGGCTCATGTTACTTGTCCATAAGTTGCAAGCTGGCTGGAAAAAGGGAAGAAACCTGCCTACCTCAAAGCTGAAAAGTTGCCAAGGCTCTGTGGTGGGGTGCAGGGTTGGCAGTATTTTAAAGAAGTCGCTGGTTCACTCTGGTTTTCCGATCACACAGCTAGAAAACCCTCACGTTATTTAAGTTCAAACAAGTTACAAAATGGCCAAGTTTTCTGCCACAAGATTCAATGCAAAAAGGGCGGGGGTTAGAGGGGCAGTAGCCCACTATTTGCCTTCAATCATACAGATTGAAAGTCGTTACACGTTGTTAGCTGAAACAAAGTGCTGCCTATCTGCCTTTAAGACAAATAAAGTTGTTAGTGAGGGAGGACTAAGTACACCATGGACTCAGCTCGTTCTTCCACAGGCTTAGGAATGAACCCATTTTCGCAGTCAGGACTTGACTCCCTATTGCACCACTTCACCAAAATTTCGTACAGTCCTTTAACCCTTTTCCGTAGTTTTTTTTTTATCAAACGGGGACTTACCTCTTTTGTACTCAGTCAGGGTCAAGTCCTGACTTGGCTTGTTTTTGCGCCACATCAGTACCCATCTTGAATATGGATCATTTCTGCGTATAAATTCGGGATTGCCTTGATTTCTACTAAAAATTCAACGATTAAGGGGAGGCGGGCGAGGATACACTATTTGCCTTCAATCATACAGACTAAAAATTATTACACGTTGTCGGCTTAAACAAAGTGCTGACCTTTGTACTTCCTAGATCACCACGGATTTACATTTCTTGCATGATACTGGTTTTAGCTAAGTTCATCATACCCACATTTTTTACTAAATGGATCTATGTAGGGTGGGTCAATTACATAATTTGGGGCCCTTAACCTTGGATTTGCATACGACATGCCCCTTCTGGAGACATTTTCATCTTTTGATCATTCTGAGTGAAATGGCAATCCCAAAACTGGATATGATGCCAATAGGGCTATGGAGATATTCAAGGGCAGATAAGGGAACGAATGAGGGCTGGTTGGATTCTGATCACTTTTAAAATTTAAAAAAGGGCACTAGACGTTTTAATTTTTAACCCAAGGTGCCCACTTATGAGTTTCTACGACGATCCGTTCTGCTACCAGAGTTCGAAACTACAAAAAAAAATCAGAATAATAATACGCTTGAGACTAATTGCTCTTTATCCAGTCAAAAACGCTAGGATGATATATAGAAAACATGATTACTTAAAAATAGATATGTTAACAGAATTCAGAATACTTCATAAGATACTGTAATGTTTTTATATTTAAATAGTTAAGAAGGATATGGACTATATTTCATTAAAATTATTTCAATTCTAAAAGCGTCCAGTCAACGGATGGGTATAGAATAAAAAAGAAATACTCACATAGAACATGAAGGTGGCAATCCTATCTCCAAGCACTAGGAAGTCTTGGTTCATATTCTTTAATTCAGCAGCAGATTTTCCTCTAATTAGGAAATCCGTGTGTGGGGAATAGTGCCCTCCAAGTCCGTAATTGGCAACCTGAAAACAAACAAATAATTTTTACATTTTAATCATACTATTCACAGAAAAAAAAATCGTACGACTCTTAAATAATTGTTAAAAAAAAGAGCTCATCTCAGCAAAAAGCTACCTAAGGCTTAAACACTACCACAAAGTTGCGTCAGTTTCTGTGCTTTATTCCCTCCAAGGGTCATCACTTCTTGAGCGACTGTTAAAGGATAGCAATCTTGTTAGATTTTCCACATAATACGAAGAATTAAAAGAAAAGAAAACACGGTAACAAAATAGTTTAGCTCTGCAAACTACAATACAATGTGAACCTTGTTTCTTTCTTACTCAAGTCAAGCAAGTTTGTAGTTCTGGTCCCCACATCTCTAGCATAGCCCAGCAGGTTTTACAAAAACCTGCTTTCGACATCTTTTACAAAAGTCTTCTAAATTCGAGATTTGCATCAGACACCATAAATAAAAAACGGACTATATAAGTACTACTAATAATAATAACAGCTTAGTGCAGCACCAGGCCGCCTGAGGCCAACAAAGCTACACACACTCCTCCTCCATCCCAAACTACTCAAAGTTTCCCTCTTTAAACCAAAAATTCGAAAATTGGAGACACGATTCAGAAACCATAAATGGAAGAAGGGTTGCACTAATAATAATAATAGTAATAGCAGCTCAATACAACACAAAGACGCATGAGACAAACACCGCTGCGCACACTCTTCCTTCATCCCAATCTAATCAAAGCCCCCTCCCAAGAACTTCTAATTTCCTTGGAATCCTTTCTTATGACCTCTTCCCACTCATTTTTGGATGACCTGCATTTCGTTTGGTCGTAGATGAATGACCGAAAAGAACGACATTCGGCAATCTTTCATCCTTCACCGGCAAAACATCTCCTAGCCATATAAACCTTGCTCTCATTACAGCACTTAGGAAGTGGGATTAAACCAAATATTTCGCAGAAAGAAATTGCTTAAGGATTGTTCTGGGTACCCGGCTGATTGACTGTATTTCAAACAATAGGCTATACGAAAAATGTGGTTCAATACCGCTCTCTAAGGCTATAATGAAAGAAAGGTTGAGGTGGTTAGGGCACGTTGTGCGGATGAAGGATGAAAGATTGCTGAAGATTGTTCTTTTCGGCCAACCATCTAGGGCTAAACAGAAAGCAGGCCGTCCCCGTCTGGGGTGGGAGGACGTCATAAAGAAAGATTTAAAGGAAATGGGAACTTCGTGGGCGGGTGTAAAAAGGGAGGCTTTGAATAGATTGGAGTGGAGGAGGAGCGTGCGTAGCTGTGTTAGCCTCAGGCGGCTTGGTGCTGCGGTGAGTTGTTAGTAGTAGTAGTAGTAGTAGTATCGCAGAGCTTACTGTTTGAAATACGGTCAACCAAAACTGTCCGTAGACAATTCCTCTGGAAACCATCTGACAAATTCTCCTCCGTCTTCCAAAGTGCCAAAGTTCAGAACTATACTTGACCACTGTCATCACTGTTTTTTTCCAACATTCTAATTTTGGCTCACAAAGTTGTTTTCATATTCTTTCAAACTTTTTTCAGCTATGGAACAACGCCCAGGGCCTTGACTATTCTACTTTTTACATCGTTACCTAATCCATCATCTTTGCTAATAATGAGACCCAGGTAAGAGAAGTTATCCATTTGATCGATCTTTTGTTACCCAGCATCACGTCTTCGCCCTAATTTATTCTCAGTCTAAGGCGACTTAGTCTTATTAACATTAATTTTCAAACCAATTCTTGCATCCTGAACTCTCAAAACTCCCTAAAAATCAGTAACGTTTTTAATATTTTCATCTAAGACAATTAAATCATCTGCATCGGTTTGAGTCTATGAGAGTCTTATCATTTCGTTTGATTCCAAGCTCTCCGGAAGCCTTTGCCATACTTATTAGAACAAGATCCATCAAAACGGAGTATACCTTGTTAATATTAGTTTATCGAGAAAATAAAATAAGATTAGATGGTAGTTTTACATTCCTGCGGCGAAGTAAAGCTGTAGTGAAGCATTTAATAAGAAACCAAGCTAGAAATAAATCTATAAAGCCTGCTTAAAATTATAATAAGCATTGTTAAAAAAAAAAATTCTAGATGTCTAATTCCTGATTTGTCTGAACAATATAGGAAACAATGGCAAAGAGCCTTAAAATTCAAATTTCAGGGTGAAAACGAGGGTCTGAAGTCTCCTCTCACTTCCTGCTTACGAACTTGCCATTAAATCGATAATATTCTAAACCTTTAAATTCCAAGCCCCTAAAATATTGCTTCCAAATACTTCGTGTTAATTGTATATGGTCACAACCTTAAGATTAATAGCTCTTAATCAGAAACCGTTAAAGTTTATTTGTTGGAGGGGGGGGCTGATTTTATTTCAATCTTACTAGGTTCCTAGTTACCGTGGCAACCGGGGTATTTGTTTATGCCTCTCAGTTTATTCGATGTTACTATTTCCTTGGGGACGGACTTGCTTGAAGCAGTTTAATCTTTCCTTTTAATTTTACTGGAATTCTTTTTTTTTTAATACGGCACCATCTTTATTTCATAAGCTTTGTATTTGCTTGATTTCTTCGAAAACAAAGAAAACTTGTTCTCTGCTCGACTCACACAATACTCTAAAGCTACTCAACCTGGAATTTCTCAGATTCTCCTATCCGGCTGTCAACTCTCAGGCCAGTAATTCTGGAAATCCTTGTTGCGAGCTTTAGCATAAGTAGGTGATCATTTTCATCAGTCCAAGAAACTTTGGAGGTTCTCTGATTACTCACATGTCCTTCTTCTTTATTCGACCCACTCTGTACTCTCGCTCTGTTCAACTAAAATAGAATCAAATTAGTTTGCAATTTTAGAACCCATTATTTATCAGCCGGAGGAATCCTTAAGATAAATTACACATTTCAAATTTCAAGAGGTCCTTTCAAAATATATATAATAATAACTGGCAGTGTCCGTCCCTCCAGCCAGCCAGTTACTGTGGTGTTATACAGCGGTTAGTATCTCTAAACCATTATCAGGGTTGCCACCGTTGGTTTTTCGTTTGGTGATCTGGTGAATTTTTGGTAATTTTACCTAAAATTTGGTGATTTCATCATAAGATTTGGCGATTTTACTATGGTTGCTTTCGAGATTTTGAACATAGTGAGGCAAATTCTGGTGAAAATGCTATTCAACAGACTTGATTGTCGATATATAGCGAACTTATTGCATATCAAAATAGCTGATCAGAGGAGATGACCATAAACCGTGCCATCAATATAAAAAAAGAAGAAAATTCAAGGAAAATATTTTAGAGAACAGTTGCAGAATCTACGACAGGCGGCTCGTTTTTAAGTTTTCACGCAGGCGCAGATAATATATTATATTATTTATATTTTAGTCTATATTCATATCCTAACATCTAATTAGCCTACGTAGGTAGGTTATAAAAAATTTCTAGTCTTCAACTACTATAATAAGCAGAGATGGGCTTAGACCTTTGGATGAGGTATAATTCAAGGCGAGGGGCTTTTCACTCTTTTGGAAAATAGTTGCACTAGGAGAGTCGAATTTTCAGGAATTGACTCAAACCCTAAATTATGCCCAGTAGATTTGTTTTCTAGCTCCCATTTTATGGTCATTACTGTATTATTTGTTTGGAGATTATTTGTCTTCAGATGAGCCTGGTTTTAAAAAGAAGTTGGTTTCATAATCCTCGATGCATTTAGAAAGCCCAGACTTCTGATTGAAAATAAGAGCATTTATTCCAAACCCTAAATCTAAAATACTTGTTGAGCGTAATGTGGATGAGAAGTTGATTGAAGCTCAGGAAATTATAAAAAAAATACTCTGCTGCTAAACAAAGAATTAGTCAGGTTAAGAGAAAATATTCAAAAATCTAGTAAAGCATTCTATCCCAGTCTTGTTTATTGTTCCTAATAAAAGCACAAATTTGCATGAACAGTTTGGTGAGAACTCTGCAAGCGAGGCTGTTGAAGAAGTCCCAAAGGTAGCTTATTCTTTTGAAAAAATATGTAAATGCAACATTTGTTCAGACGATTGTGACGCAGGATGCTTCTGTTGTAAAAAGTTTTGGTACAAACATTGTCTTTCTATCTATTTTGTCATAAGAGGACAGTCAAGACACCCAGGTTCAAAAGGGTGAGGACACCAGTTGCAATGAAACTTAAAAAGTAAATTAAGCAGTCAGAAAAAAAAGAAAAAGACAAACCTTCCGTTCACCTTGTGGCCTCGGCAAGGACAAATACAACCACAATAATAAAAATGTAACTTGAAAAGCAGGTGAATACGAGATAGTTGTAGCATTGAAAGTGACCAAGATCTCAATCATCATTGATGAATCAACAGACAGAAGAACAACAAAATTTCTTGTAATAATTGTTCGCTATTATTCTCTGGAAGAACAGAAACCAGTCGAGCAGTTTTTTCAATTTCAGATGTTTCTGATGCAACAGCTAAAGGGTTGAAGAGCTTAATTGCAGATGAATTCAGTAAAATGAGAAAAAAATACCACTGACAATCATTGTTGCCTTTGCTTTGGACAATGCAAGTATCATGCTAGGATCCAAAAATGTGTTAGCAAAGTCTTTGAAGGAGGACTCTCCATGGTATGCAACTGTAGGCTGTATCTACTATTCGTTTTAACCTTTTCTCAGCTGCTTGGTGTGATGTCTTAAACCCTTGTGTTTTGCAGTTCAGTCATGACATTTTATGGTTTTATCGTGTTTAGCCTAAAATGGAAAATGAAATTTTGACACTACCAAACATTTTATCAGTATCGTTTTGGCGTCTGTTCAATGCAGTGAGATTCATTCCAATTTGGATATATTTAACCCATACCGTAATTGCAGCGAAAGAGACGGTCAATAAGCGATAAGTTGTTCTTTTTGTGTTTTGTTAAGTAGGGAATTGTTTTAGTAAGGAAAAAAAAGGGAAAGAAGGGAAGAGAAGGAAAAGAGGAGAAAAAAATAAAAAAGGGAAGAGAAGGGAAAAAAGTGAGTTTTTTTTTTTTTTTTGTTTGTGTGTAAGGGATATGTAATATGGGGAAGGCAACAGTGTGTTTCAGTTTTAGAGCAGTAGCAGAAAATATAGCCCAAGAGATTTTA
>JAQQPU010004342.1:37883-50732 GCA_029168905.1 Artemia sp. Kazakhstan ARC1039 | reverse complement strand
ATGTTCCATTAACCAATTCAGCTTCACGAGGAGTAAAATTCCCTGTAGAATTTCAAGACAAAAAAAATCATCACGCAACAAGTGTCAAGGAACAAAATTCAGTATGCAGAAAATCCATGAACATAATCAGTTTCAAAAAGGGAGAAATCAACATAAAAGTTTAAAAAAAATTCAGCATGTAACAAGTTACATGAACAAAAATCATTACGCAATGAGTTCCATGAATAAAATAAGTTTCACGAGGAGAAAAATCAATGTAAAAGTTTCACAAAGAGAAAAATTAACATATAACAAATTTCATGAACAAAAATCAGCATATAACTAGTTTCAAGAACAAAAATCAGTATGCAACAAGAATCAAGAACAAAATCGGCATTCAACAGGCACCCTGACCAAAATCAAATTCAATATGATAAAAATCAATGTACAAGTTTAACTTAGAGGAAAACTAACATGCAACAAGTTTCAAGAACAAAAATCAGCATGCAAAAAGTACCAAGAAGAAAAATAAGTATCAATATGTTCCATGAATAAAATCATTTTCACGAGGAGAAAATTCCGTTTAAAAATTTTGCGAAGAGACAAACAAAATGCAACAAGTTTCACGAACAAAAAAAAAATCAGCATGCAACATCTACCATGAACAAAAATCAGCAGGCAACAAGATCCATGACTAAAATCAGTTTCATGATGAGAAAAATCGCCATGCAACAAGTTTCTTGAGCAAAAATCAGCAATCAACAAGTTCCTCGAACATAACCCAGCACGAAACAAGTTCCATGAATAAAATCAGTTTCGCTAGAAAAAAATGTACAAGTTTCACGAAGAGAAAATTCGATATGCAACAAGTTCCACGAATATAAATCAGCACACATTATGTTCCATGACCAAAATAAGCTTAACAATGTGAAAAATTAATGTAAAAGCTTCACGAAGAGAAAAAATCAAAATGCAACAAGTGTTATGATAAAAATCAGCACGCAAAAAGTACCAAAAAAAACCGATTTCAAAATGAGAAAAGTCAATTTACAAGTTTCTCGAAGTGAAAAATATACGTGTAACAAGTTTCACAAACAAAAATCAGCATGCAACAAGTTCCATAAAAAAGTCAGCATGAATTAAGTTCCAAGAAGAAAATCAATTTAAAAATTTCACTAAAATCAATGTTTCATGAAAAGCAATATCATCATGTAACAAATTTCACGAACAAAAAATAAGCTTGCAACAAGTTCCACGAAGAAAAAAATTGCATACAATCAGTTCCAATAACAAAATCAGTATCATGAGGAGAAAAATCAATGTATAAAATCAATATGTAACAAGTTTAATGACGAGAAATCAGCCAGCTATAAGTTTCATGAACAAAATCAGTCTCACGAGGAGAAAGAATATCATTTTACAAGTTTCAAGAGGAGAAAAAACAACATGCAACAAGTTTTACGAACGAAAAATCAGCCCGCAACACATTCCATGAACACAAATCAGCAGGCAACAAGTTCCATCAACAAAATCAGTTTCACGAGGAGAAAAGTCAATGTACAAGTTTCGCAAAGAAAAGAATCAACACGCAAGAAGTTCCAGGAAATAAAAATCAGCACACATAAAGTTTTACGAATAAAAATTAGCACGCGATAAGTTCCATCAACAAAATAAGTTTCACGATGAGAAAAATCAATGTACAAGTCTCACGAAGACAAAATCAACATGTAACAAGTTTCACAAACAAAAATTAGCCTACAACATGTTCCATGGACAAAATCAGCACGCATCACGTTCCATGAACAAAATCAGTTTCACGAGGAGAAAAAATTGATGTGTACAAGTTTCCTGAATATAAAAATCAACATGGAAGAACTTCCAAGAACAAAAAGAAGCGCGCAACACATTAGGTGAATATTTATCAGCTTGCGACAAGTCCCATGAAAAACATCAGTTTCATAAGGAAAAAAATTAATTTATGTGTTCCACTAAGAAAAATATCAACATACTGCAAGTTTCACGGACAAAAGTCAGCAAGCAACACGTTCCATGAACAAAAAATATTCATGAAATAAGTTCCATGAACGAAATCAGTTTCGCGATGAAACAAAAATTAAATGAACAAGTTTCATGAAGAGAAGAATCAACATGCAAGAAGTTTCCCGACCAAAAAATCAGCAGGCAACAAGTTCCATGAACAACGTCAGTTTCACAAGGAAAATAAACAATGTACGAGTTTCACGAAGAGAAAAATCAACATATAGCAAGGCTCACGCAACAAAAATCAGCACTCAATATGTTCCACGAACTTCAATCAGGTGGCAACAAGTTCCATGAACAATATCCATTTTGCGAGGAGAAAAAGAATCAATCCACAAGTTTCAGGAAGAGAAGAATCATCACGCAACAAGTTCCACGAAAATGAATTAGAAAGCATTAAGTTCCATGAACAAAATAAGTTTCAAAATGACAAAAAATCAATGTACAAGTCTCACGAAGACAAACAAACAAAATGCAACAAGTTTTACGAACAAAAATCAGCACGCAAAAAGTTCCACAAACAAACCCAATTTCACAACGAGAAAAGTCAATATAAAAAAAATCAACATGCAAAAAGTTCCACGGAAAAAAAATCAGCATGAATTAAGTTCCAAGAAGAAAATCAATTTCACGATGAGAAAAATTAATGTACATGTTTCATGTAGAGCCAAATCATCATGTAACACGTTTTACGAGCAAAAAATCAGCTTGCAACAGGTTCCACGAACAAAAAATATGCATGCAATAAGTTCCATTAGCGAAAGCAGTTTCACGAGGAGAAAAATCAATGTACAAGTTTCACGAGGAGAAAAAAAACATGCAACAAGTTTTAGGGACAAAAAAATCAGCCCGCAATACCTTCCATGAGCAAAAATCAGCAGCCAACAAGTTCCATCAACAAAATCAGTTTCACGAGGAAAAAAATCAATGTACAAGTTTAGCAAATAGAAGAATAAACATGCAAGAAGTTTCAGGAACAAAAAAATCAGAACACACCAAGTTTCACGAATAAAAATCAGTACGCAAAAAGTTCCAAGAACAAAATGGTTTTCACGATTGGAAAGTTCAATGTTTCAAAAAGATAAAAATAAACATTGACAAGTTTCATGAACAAAACTCAGCATGCAACATGTTCCAGGAACAAAAGCAGCACACATCACGTTCCATGAACAAAATCAGTTTCACGAGAAGGAAAATCAACATGGAAGAAGTTTCACGAACAAAAATCAGCGCGCAGCACATTCTGTGAATTAAAGTCAGCATGCGACAAGTTCCATAAACAGAATCAGTCTCACGAGGAGAAAAATCCATGCATAAGTTCTACGAAAAGAAAAATCAACATGCAGAAAGTCTTACGGACAAAAGTTAGCATGCAATACGTTCCATGAACAAAAAATATACATGCAATAAGTTCCATGAGCAAAATTAGCTTCGTGATGAAAAAAGTCAATGCACAAGTTTCATTAAGAGAAAAATCAACAAGCAACAGGTTTCACGAACAAAAAACAAAGCAACACATAACAAGTTCCACGAGCAAAAAATCAGCAGGCCACAAGTTCCATGAAAAAAGTCAGTTTGACAAGGAAAATAATCAATCCATGAGTTTCATGAACAGAAAAATCAACTTGTAGCCAGTTTCACGAAACAAAAATCAGCACTCAACATGTTCCACGAACATAAACCAGCTGGCAACAATTTCCATGAACAAGATCAGTTTTGCTAGGACAAAAATAAATTTACGAGTTTCACGAAGGGAAAAAACAACATGCAACAAGTTTCACGAACAAAAGTCAGTGAGCAACAAGTTCCATGAACAAAACCAGTTTCGTGAGGAAAAAAGGCAATATAGAATTTTCACTTCGAGAAAATTAAACATGCAACAAGTCTCATAAACAAAAAATCAGCATGTAACAAGTTCAATGAACAAAAATCAGCAGGCAACAAATTCAATGAACAAAACAGTTTTGGGAAGAGAAAAATTAATGTACAGGTTTCACGAAGATAAAAATCAACATGTAGCGATCATGACTTTGACCGTCTAACACCTGGTTTCCTGGTGTGCGTCAGTTATTCACGGTTATAAATTTCAAGTGAATTGGATATTGAATTTCATTTATAATGTTTATTTGTATACTGGTTTACCTGTTCAAGTAAAAATACTAATGATATATTACAATGAGACAATTATTGTTTTACCTACTCTAGTAAGGATACTAATGGTATATTACTAGAGCCAATTTATTACTTCATCGGCCACTATTAGTAAACTTTGGGCTTTTTTCGTGAATTGAATTTTACGGAATTTATCAATTATTAATAATGGCACGGAAAAAATGATCAAGGCATGATGAGGATAAAGATGAGATTTCAAGAAAAATATCTGACGTATCAGGTACTAGTTCAGCCTCAAACTCAACTATATCTTGGCGAAATTTAAATGATAGCATCAAAACTGTGATTGGGCTTGTAGGTGACAACGGAAAAGAATTAGACTAACATGAAAATAAACTCAAGTCTCTGGCTGACCGAGTGACTAAGTTAGAGAATATTGCAAATGAATCTCAGTAATCGTTGTCAAATTAAAATTTATAAATTTCCCACAAATTTTAGATTTCTTTAAACCTATATTTTAATGCAGTATGTACCTCCACCCCCAAATGAGCATATGTCAGTGAGTTATATATTTCTGTATATAACTTATATAGTCAGTGAGTTATATATATTTATAAAAAGTAGGTTAAATATTTCAGTGAGTTATATATTTCTGTATATAACTTACATATTCAGTGAGTTATATATATTTATAAGTAGTAGGCTAAATATGTCAGTGAGTTATAAATTTCTGTATATAACTTATATAGTCAGTGAGTTATATATATTTATAAGTAGTAGGTTAAATATTTCAGTGAGCTATATATTTCTGTATATAACTTATATAGTCAGTGAGTTATATATATTTATAAGTAGTAGGTTAAATATTTCAGTGAGTTATATATTTCTGTATATAACTTATATAGTCAGTGAATTATATATATTTATAAGTAGTAGGTTAAATATTTCAGTGAGTTTTATATTTCCGTATATAACTTATATATTCAGTGAGTTATATATATTTATAAGTAGTAGGTTAAATATTTCAGCGAGTTATATATTTCTGTATATAACTTATATAGTCAGTGAGTTATATATATTTATAAGTAGTAGGTTAAATATTTCAGAGAGTTATACATTTCTGTATATAACTTATATATTCAGTGAGTTATATATATTTATAAGTAGTATGTTAAATATTTGAGTGAGTTCTATATTTCTGTATATAACTTATATATTCAGTGAGTTATATATATTTATAAGTAGTAGGTTAAATGTTTCAGTGAGTTATATATTTCTGTATATAACTTATATATTCAGTGAGTTATATAAATTTATAAGTAGTAGGTTAAATATGTCAGTGAGTTATATATTTCTGTATACAACTTATACATTCAGTGAGCTATATATATTTATAAGTAATAGGTTAAATATTTGAGTGAGTTCTATATTTCTGTATATAACTTATATATTCAGTGAGTTATATATATTTATAAGTAGTTTGCTTGTTTGGGTACCTCCATAGGAGGCACGGACCAAGGGGGGACCTTGTCCATGGGGGTCCATAATAGAATCTGGGACACCCTCGCCCGGGGTCATAAATACAGGCGGAGGAGGAAGAAGGCCCCTCAAATGTACACTCAAAAGGACCCACTGGTTTGTCCACAAGTCCCATGAGTTGCAAACCTTCTCCCAGTAATGGGTTAAATTACATGGTGATGCAGAACACCATTGCGGGAGGATCCTCTATAGGAGGACAACTGTGGCAGGGCGTAAGATCCAGATTATTGGACAACGGCCTCTGCAAAGGGTTGCCTCGACCTTTTCGGGGTACCTGCAAGACTGGGGACCTTGCGGTCAACTCTACTCCTACTTGAGGAGTGGCGCCCCACGAGGAAATTATAGCCTAGTGAACGACACAGCATTCGCACGGGATTCAGACTAATGGACAATTCTTCTGGGCTTGGTATGTTTTGATGGGCGTCTTTGGGCTGAAAAACCTCTTCCTAGCTAATTTATCTATTATGGGTTGCCTCCCCGTAGTAGCATAATATTTTTAGGCATGAATACATAATGAGTCGAAGGTAATAGGCTTGAGAATGTCTGTGCAGGATTTCGACTCTTGTTGATAGAAGAGCATCGCGAAGTGCTGAAAACCATGTTGTGACCAAGATGGGCCCAGGATTGCACAAAGCCTCCATTCATGGAGGTCCCAGGGACTTCTTGCTGTCCGGTTCTAAGCCGGCTTAAGCACTTCGGTGTAGACTTGAGAAGATATGTGATCCCCGTACTGCACTGTTATCCGGGAACATTGCTTTTCCTGAGGCGAAAATAATTTCAATGATTTAAAGAACATGAAAATTGGAACTTGGAATGTTACGATATTAAAAAATGACTATCGTATCGACATTTTGACTGACGAATTCAGGCGATTCGAACTGGATTTATTAGGAGTTTCAGAAACTCATATCTTAGGGGTAGAAAACATGAAATTAGGTGATATAGAATTTGTTTACTCAGGCAGGAAGGATGGGGTACATAGACAGGGAGTAGGGCTCATGATGAATAAGGAAGCTGCTAAGTCTTGTTTAGGCTGGGAAGATATTAATAATAGAATACTAATTGCTCATTTTATGACTAGAAAGTTCAGGGTATCAGTTATAGTAGTATACGCTCCTGTAGAACCGACTGATGGAGAAACTAGGGACTCAGATGAATTTTACTTACAGTTACTGGAGCAAATAGACAAGGTCCCAGGTAGAAATATGATGTTACTACTGGGAGATTTTAACGCCCAGGTTGGTATAAATAGGGATAGATGGTATCCCAGCTTAGGTAAATTTGGTGTAGGAAAAGAAAACAGTAATGGATACAGACTTTTGCAATTTTGTAGGTATAACAAACTAGTTATAATCAATACGGTTTTTGGTCATAAAATGGCTCATAAGTTAACATGGTATTCACGTGATGGTAAGACAGCAAACCTTATTGATTATGTTATAGTAAACCGAAGACTGGCAGGATCAATACAAGATACTAGGGTATATAGGAGTGCTGTTATTGATGTTAAAAGTAAAGATCACCATCTAGTAGTGTGAAGGGTTAATTTAAAACTGAAATATCGGAAGGGTAACTACCTCCCGGGAAGTTATGATGTTGGTAGACTCCAGGATGAGAATTTGAGAGAAACTTTTCAGGAACAGTTGAATACTAAACTTAAGAGTTTAAAATTTGATAATGTGGAAGATGGTTGGAATAGTTTAGAAAAATAATTTGTGAAGTTGCTGAAGGTGTATTAGGGAAGAAAGCTAGAACTGCAGCTAAGAATATTAGTGAAAAAGCTTTATGTTTAATAGAAAAGAGAAAGGACTTGTACAAGAATTATCTGAGTGATAGATCGTATGAAAACAAAAGAAATGTAAAGAAAGTGGAGAAAGCATTAAAATATGAACTAAGGAAATGTGAAGTGGAGGCCATGGATAAAATTGCCGAGGATCTGGAAGATGCAGCTAGACGGCATAATAGTAAAATATTGTACTGGCACGTTAACCAATTGAGAGGGAGTAGTCAATCTGGACTTGTCCCAGTTAAAGATAGGAATGGGGTCGCAATTAGCGATAAGGAAAAAAACTAAAGAGAGATGGGGCGAACATTTTGAGAACTTGCTTAACCGAGATAGAGTTGCAGGAAAAAATATAGAGGAAAATGAAAAAGTTTTTGATACTTTGGATGTGAAGGAAGATTTTTTTGTGAGGAGGAATTAGCAACAGTACTAAAAGGATTAAAGAATAATAAGGCTCCAGGTGCTAATAGGGTGGTAAATGAGTTTCTTAAATATGGTGGCTCTGAGGTCAGAAATAAGTTTTTGAAGATTATGAATATGATTTTTGAAAAAGGGGAAGTACCTAACGATTTTAGAAAACCTTAATTAAGCCACTTTATAAGAAAGGTGATACAAGTGAGTGTTGTAATTATCGAGGCATTAGTCTGGTCTCTGTAGGTAGTAAATTACTTAGTAATATGATACTTTTTAGACCTTTTAGACTGAGAGATGCCGTAGACAAAGTTTTAAGAGAAGAGCAGTGCGGTTTTAGAAAAGGTAGAGGATGTGTCGACCAAATTTTCACTCTTAGGCTAAAAATTGGGAAGTGCCTGAGTTTTCAAACACCTTTGGTCCTCAGTTTTATAGATTACGAGCAAGCGTTCGATTCTGTTGATTGAAGGGCTTTAGTAAAGGTTTTATCCTTGTATGGTATACCAGACAAATACATTAAAGTGATTAGAGCTATGTACATGAATAACACTGCTGCGGTTAAGGTAGGAAATGAGGTTAGCAGCTGGTTTTGTATTAAATCAGGACTTAAGCAGGGCTGTGTTCTATCCCCCTTTATAGGGATTATTTTGATGGACTTTGTTTTAAGGAGCACAGGAAAGGCAATGGGAGACCACGGAATCAAATGGGGAGGAAAAAGTCTCCTGGACTTGGATTGTGCTGATGATTTGAGCATCCTAGATGAAAGTGTGAACAAAATGAATGAAGTTTCGGAGGTTTTGCGAATTCAGGGTGCTAGAGTTGATTTGAAAATTAATGTTAGGAAGACTAAGTCACTAAGGCTAGGAATAAGTGAAGATGAAAAGGTGACGTTGGGTAATGAAAAGATTGATCAGGTGGGCAGCTTCACTTACCTTGGTAGTATTATTAGTAAAGATGGTGGGAGCAGTGAAGATGTTAAAAATAGAATAGCCAAGGCTCAGGGTGTTTTTTCACAGTTAAAAAAAGTCTGGAAGAATAGGAAGATAAGTCTGCAAACCAAAATTAGAATATTAGAAGCTACAGTGATGACAGTGGTCAAATATGGCTCTGAAGCATGGACGCTCCGAAAAGCGGATGAAGATTTGCTAGATGTTTTCCAGAGAAATTGCTTAAGGATTGTTCTGGGTACCCGGCTGACCGGCCGTATTTCAAACAATAGGATATACGAAAAATGCGGTTCAATACCGCTCTCTAGGGCTATAATGAAAGAAAGGTTTAGGTGGTTAGGGCACGTTGTCCGGATGAAGGATGACAGATTGCCGAAGATTGTTCTTTCCGGCTAACCATCTAGAGCTAAACGGAAAGCAGGTCGTCCCCGTCTGGGGTGGGAGGACGTCATAAAGAAAGATTTAAAGGAAATGGGAACTTCGTGTTCGGGTGTAAAAAGGGAGGCTTTGAATAGATTGGGGTGGAGGAGGATCGTGCGTAGCTGTGTTGGCCTCAGGCGGCTTGGTGCTGCGGTGAGTTGTTAGTAGTTTTAGTAGTAGTAGCAGTTGTCAAATACTGATACCCATCCGGGTTCTCTTGAAAAAGAGAAAGATGCATTAAAGAACCAAATAAAAGTTCTCACTGATGAGGTTGTAAATCAGGGGACTGAAATTAATGTCACTGGCAACAGATTAACTAAGCTTGAATTCGAAAAACTTGATAAAATCTCACATTTTTGAATGCTCCATGTGAAACGATATCTGCTGCAAAAGATATCGTTGCGAGTGTTGTATCTTCAGGCCTTCAATTTACCGTGGTGCCTGATTTCAAAATCATTGAACGAAATATTCAGAAAAGGTTTATCAAAGTTCAGGTATAAGATAAGGAACGAAAGTGAATATATTGAAGAAAGCAAAAAAATTAACAGGCAAAACACTCTCGGCATCATATCATGTCCATATTAGTGATGACGCTCTCCCCGAAGTTCGGAATATGCGGAAGAATCTCCATGAAAAGAAGGCTAAATTTAGTGCACTCATTTTCGAAGCTTGGGTCTCTAAAAGTCCCTCCCCCCCAATTCTGCATTTCAACTGATCAAATGGCACGCATGCAAAATATTTATGGACTGACCCTATTCCTGAAATCACCCCACCGCATAATTATTATCTGCAATCTAGTGCTGCTAATAAAGTTGTGCCCCATTTTGAGCAAAAGTTGGCTGGTGTTAGTGGAGGTCAATTTGACGTTCAGAATAAACCAATGGACTGAAGATTTAATATGATATTGCGGGACTTCTCCTACTCCCTCTGTTTGTTGATTATTAAACGAGTGAAATATACATAATAAAGTGAAGTATATAGTTTTGCTTCTTTTGTCAATATCCTTTTCGCTGTTTTTTTGTCATTGCATCATCTCTTGCTTTGTACACTGTATTAAAGAAGTTAAACAATTACTATTTTATTGTATTGATTTACCTAATATTTAGTCAATTGCAAAGTACCTAATCCTTAGCCAAGACTTTTTTTCATACCATATCAGTGCTTTAATTGTTTTCAGTACTTTCATTGTATCAAATAGAGTCATTATTTATTGAAATATTTAGTTTCGTAATCTTTTTATTTCGTAATAGACTCATATCTCATCCGCTTTAATTTCAGCAAGCTTCGAACAAATCTATCTTTTTAAGATATTCACTGGTCATTTGCCAAGATAAATAGTAAGATATCATTTTTAATAGGGGTATGGCTAATCACCTTTTACTCTATGTTTGTTACATATTTGTTAAAATGACTAAGTTACTAATTTGTTTTGTTGCCTACTGTGGATTTCAGTTGTCAATTTTACTCCCCATTTGATTTCATCAAGTGAATTATGTTTAAATTTCCGGTGATATAATTTTTCTATTTTTTCATATCTTCCTTCTAAAAAATATTCCAATTATATTTAAAATATTAAAGTGAAATTTAATTAATTATAATTACAATTAGTGTATTTAGCTAATATCTCTGTTTTTCATGTGATAGCTTTAACTGAGATATGGCTTAATGTTCATAATTCAGAGTTTTTTTTGTCTTGAGGGATATATTTCTTACACAAAAAATAGGCAATTAGGTCAACATGGGGGCCTTGCCGTATACATTAGATCGGATATTGATTTGATTTTTCGAAGCGATTTAACTATTTATAGGGAGATCCTGTTTGAGTCACTCGTGCTTCATCTTCGTTTAGATTTTTATTCTTGCTATTTAATAGTTCTCTACCGCTCACCGACTTCCTCATATAATGAATTCTTTGATCATTTGGAGGAGCAGCTTGAAAAGTTGCCTGTGAATCTCCCATGTCTCCCATGTTTTTTTATGGGTGATCTAAACGTTGACCTGATTTAAATAAATGCAAAGAGCAGCCGACTATTGAATATTTTCATATAATTTGGATTACTTCCATAAATCATCATACCTACGACAGTCACGGATACATTCGCGACATTTATTGATAATATATTCTCTAATGTTAACCCTGATTTCCCCCGTGTGTCTGTTAGCAACACTTCTGACCATTTTGTTGTTTTTTCTAGACATGCTATTCCTCTAGGAAATAGCCGTAGGTTAATGAATATGTTTTCTTGACATTATGTAAATAAACCAATTCTCTTGTCTTATAAGAGTGTTTTATCTCAAATGAAGTGGGATAATATTTTATCAATTGCATCTAATAATGAAGAGTGATTTAATTTGTTTGACCAGATTATCCCATGGGAATTAGAAAAGCATTGTCAAAGGAAAAAAGGACGGCGTAGGACAACCCCGAAGAAGCCATGGGTTACTAGAGACTTTCTAAAATTGATGCGTATTAGAGACCAACTTTACAAAAAAGATCAATTATAAATGCAATTTAAACGATAGGATATATAGTAATTATTGCAATGCTCTGAATCAATTATTAAGAAAAGCAAAATAAGAATCTTACTTGAGGAAGTTTGAGGAGGTATTGGGATGTCCGGCAAAAACATGCCGCATGATTAAAGAAGTGCTTCAGCATCCAAGGGAAACGATCCCTCTTGAAATAGTTAACCAAGCCAGTGAAATGCCAAAAAGTGTTGATAATGTTTCGGAGGTAATCGGAAATTACTTCTCAGCTGTTGGATAGCGTGTTGTTAAGGGAATCTGTCCAATTTTACATGATCCAAGCGTTTTTGACTACCTTGGTCATTTTGAATCTGTGGTTTCAATGTATTTAGCATCTGTATCATTACGTGAGATGAAACAGGTCATCTACAAAATGAAAAGTAATGCCTCTTGTAGTGATGTCATATCGTTAAGACTGGTTAAATTTATTCTACCACTAATCCAGAAGCCACTTTTGTCCCTAATTAATTTTGCATTAAAAGAGGGGTTCTTCCCGTCTTGTTTTCAAGTAGCTCGTGTTACTCCAGTTCATAAGGGTGGTGAGACAAATAATTTAGGAAACTATAGGCCAATCTCTGTTCTTCATGTGCTATCACGTGTTTTAGAGATGTGCTTTGCTGCTCGTCTTTATGCATATTTAGAGCGTCGCTTGTTTGTCTCACAAAAACTGAGAAGGGATTACTCGAATTAAGTAAACAATCGTTAGACAGAGTTTCAACTTGGATGCGCGTAAATAAGCTACAAGTTCACCCAGCTAAGAGTACTTCTATTATATTCTCGAAAACAGCTACATATTATCCCTGAATTTCTCGATTAAAAAACAGTTACGGCGAGAATGAAAGGAAGTCTTTTGTCAAGTATTTAGGCATTGCACTTATGAAAAGGCTTTTGTATTTTTCTATAAACATCCATATATTTTATATTGTTCATCGGTATGGTTAGGGACATTTCCGTCTCTAATCAATCCAATTCGAGTTCTCCAAAATAATGCGATCAGTTTACTTGCAATAAATCTTTTAGTGATTTTGTGAGGTTGCAGTATAGAAGACAACAAATTTTACCAGTATATATATATATATATATATATATATA
>JAQQPU010004342.1:0-37563 GCA_029168905.1 Artemia sp. Kazakhstan ARC1039 | reverse complement strand
GTTAATTTCGATTTTTTATGCATAAACTTAAACATGTAGCAAGTTTTACGAACAAAAATCAGCATGCAACAAGTACCACGAAGAAAAATGAGCTAAAATCCGCTAAATCACGCTAAAAATTCCGTGAACAAAATCAGTTTCTATAGGAGAAAAAAATCAATGTACAAGTTTCACGAAGAGAAAAAAACACGCAACAAGTCTCAATAGCACACAATCAGCCCACAACAAGTTCCATGAACAAAATCAGCAGGCAACAAGTTCCATGAACAAAATCAGTTTCACGAGGAGAAAAAATCAATGTTCGAGTTTCACGAACACAAAAAACAACATGCAACAAGTTTCAAGAAAAAAAAAATCAGCGCGTAACGGGTTCCATGACCACAAAACAATAGGCAAAACAATCCGTAAACAAAAATCAGCAGGCGACAAGTTCCGTGAACAAAACCAGTTTCGCGAGGAGAAAAATCAATGTACAAGTTTCACAAAGAGAAAAATCAACATGCAACATGTTCCATGAACAAAAATCAGCATGCAAAAAGTTCCATGTGCAAAATCAGTTTCACAAGGAGAAAAATTAATGCACAAGTTTCACAAAGAGAAAAATCACCATGCAACAAGTTCCATAAACATCAATCAGCAGTCAACAAGTTCCACGACACAAAAATTCACATGCAACAAGTTCCATGAACAAAATCAGTTCTGCGAGGATAAAAATACAATGTACAAGTTTCAGGAAGTTGAAAATCAACATGCAAAAAGTTTCATGAACAAAAATCAGCATGTGGCAAGTTCCAGGAATAAAAATCAGCAAGCGACAAGTTCTGTGAAGAAAATGAGTTTCATGATGAGAAATATAAATGTAAAACTTTTACGAATGTGGAGTGGAATTAGCGGAATTGGAATTATAGAATCAGGGGTAGAATGGGGAACCCGGAACTGACGCAACCGAAGCTGGATTAAGAGTTGGAATTGGAGGGGCATAGCTAGAGTCAATTAAACTGGTATAGAAGCCAGCAAAATTGGAGTTGCAACCGTTGTAACCGAGGCTCAGAAGTGGGAGAAATGGAATTGGTTATCACTTTATTAAAAAATCTTGAAATGTTTTAGGAATGATGAGGGGGTGCCAGAGTTTGCCAGTGGGTCAGTAATAGTGTGGCAGGGTGGCAAGAATTGATATGGTGTATCAAGGAAGGTTGAGTTGCAAAAACATGAATTAATAGATTGAATGTATGATTTTTAACAAGAAAATATCTGGAAAATATCTTAAGAATGATGAGGTTTGGCACGGTGGTGTAAATTGACATGGTGTGTCTCTGAGGGCTGGGTTGTAAAAACATGAACCAGTGGATTTAATGCATGATTTTTAACAAAAAAAAATCCGGAAATGTCTTAGAAATGTTGAATGGGTACTAGAGGGTACCAGAGGGCCAGTAATAGTGTTGCACTGGTTGGTACTTGACATGGTATATCATGGAGGGTTGGGATGCGAAAAACATGAATCAATGGATTTAATGCGTGATTTTTAACAACAAAATATCTGGAGAATGTCTTAGGAATACTGAATGGGTGCTAGAGGGTGCCAGTAACAGTGTGGCACAGGTTGGGAGTTGACATGGTGTATCACGGAGGGTTGGGTTGCGTGATTGCGAGAAACATGACTCAATGGATTTAATGCGTAATTTTTAACAAGAAAATATCTGGAGAATGTCTAAGAATACTGAATGGGTGCTAGACGGTGACAGAAGACCAGTAATAGTGTGGCACAGGTCGGGAGTTGACATGGTGTATCACCGAGGGTTGGGTTGCGTGAATGCGAAAAAAATGAATTAGTGGATTTAATACGTAATTTTTTACAAGAACATATTTTGAGAATGTCTTAGGAATGATAATATGTATCATAGAATTGTCAGGGGGACGTAATAGTGCGGCACAGTAGCGTGAATTGCTTGGACCAACATGTTCTATAGCTTAAAGTTGAGGTGGAGTTGTAAAATGATTCTTTTGGTGGAGGGGGACTGAAATCTAACAGGCAGTCAAAGAAACGATGCATTTTCAGTTAGAGCCCTTCAGAAACAGCCCTTAATATGGATTAAATTTACTTCTACCGAGATTATGTGAAAGCTGAAGAGAGAATACTATTCAAATATGCGCTTAATAACGGGGGGTCCAGAGTCTTGGCCCAAAGAAACGAGATATTTCCATTAAAAGCTCTTAATAGCGCTTAACGCATATTTTTGTTTATATTTTATCCTTTATAAGTTTTTTCACGTTTTTGTTTTTCCATTTGTTGGGTTCTTACTGCTTTTTCTGAGATTCTATAGTTATTTTTGCTTATATTTTATCCGTTATAAACATATTCATGTTTTGTTTTTTCCATTTGTTGAGTTTTAAGGGCTTTTTCTGTGATTTCATGTTTTAATAGCGTTTTAAATCAATAAATTTTGTATTTACAAAGGCTAGTGTTTTTTTTTAGATTCCTTGTTCCAGGACGAATCTTCGATATGTAAACTTACGCAATCTAAGCACCTTGGAACCGTTTCGCCTTTATTACTAAAATTTAAGTAATTTAAGATGCCAAATTTAAGTAATTTCTAGTAATCGATTTTCCCCCTCTGTGTGTCAATTATTGCAGCCATATGAAACACACAATCTTCATTCGAGCATGCGCCAAAAGGAGGCTCTCCTTGCGTGCAGAGGTTATTCCAAAGAATGTATTATTCAAACCATAATGTTAGACAGGTGTTCATAGTACAGATAATTAACACTACCTTCCATTGGATGGAAATGGCCTTTCGAGTCCTAATGAGGACATAAATCATTAGAATATAATGGCCCCTGACAAAAAAACTTATTGAAAGAAAAATGAAGTCTCGGAAACAATTATGTAGCACCCACATCTGTCTCCTCTTCAGTTACAACTGGAGTTCCATGACAGCCCCTCTCCCCTGAAGAAAAAAATTACGTTAGAATGCGTCAACCGTAAACACTTCCTATTACGTAAGAACTAAAGAAATGATGACAAATGTCTTGAAAAAAACGTCTTTGAAGAAAAAAACGCCTTAAAAGAAAATGAAATCTCAAAAAGTACTATGTAACACCAATGTGTGTGCCATCATTATGTAACACTCTACGCGTGCATTGCCAGTGCGTAACACCGAGGTTTGCGCTGTCACTACATAATACCCACGCTTGAGCTGTCATTACGTAACACCCAAGTGTACACTGCCATTACATAGCACCCATGTGTGCACTGTCACCAGGTAGCATCCCCACTTGCACTGTCACTACGTAACATCCATATGTACACTGCTATTACGTAACACCCATGTGTGTGCTCCTCCTTAGTTACAAGTGGGAATCCCCATGGGCCCCCAAGTTTAGTATGTCATGTGCGATTGCGTCATTCCCAATAAATCTACGAAGTCACGTAAGATTACGTCACACCCAATGAATCAATCGAGTCAAGCATAACCCTCAACCCCAATTACGTAGGTAAACATCCCCTGTGACGTAAAATCTGATCTCGTAACCTGTTATATTGAGGGTTAATTTTAAATCGGAAACTCTTTAAAAATAGAGGCGTGTCTACCAAAAAGTAAACATTGCCTCTGACGTAATACGCTCCTGCTCTCGTGACCGGTTGTATTGCGGGTCCCTTTAAAACAGGCCTTCCGTAGGAATCCAGGGCTAAACAAGAATCCTGCTATGGGTGTCACAGAAAGCAGAGTGGCCTCACTACTAATTTTTCAATGAATTATTGTTTCTGTTCATTTTCAGCTTGAATTTTTACATGGAATTTATTCTGGTTGAACATGGCTCTGTACAGGTCACCAAAAAAGCCCTTTTTTAGAAAATTTTTCTCTCAATTTCATAACTTTAAAAAAACACCTAAGTATTATTTGAGTCGCAATTTACTTTCTCAATAGCAAGAACCCCATATAATTACAATACAAGACAAAAAAGAAATCTATACATCTACATACATCAAACAGAAAGACCCAAAATTTGCTCCAATTGTTTTGAGTGTCTTGTGCTAAATACTCACTGGAGCTTTGCCAGTATTTATTGCTCTTTCCTATTGCTTAATTGAATAATAAGAAACCAGTTTTTTAAACTGAAAGTAAGAAGGAACGTTAAAACTTGAAACAAACAGAAATTATTACGTATATGAGGGGGTTGCCCCTCCTCAACACCTCACCCTTTACGCCGATGTTTGACTCTATGTTCCAATTTTTTAAGAATAGCTATTAGAATAATAAGGCTTTTTTAAAGTTCTAAAAGAAACTTTTGCGTTTAAGATCGAAATATTGAGGAGGGGTAAACCCCCTCATATACATACTCATTTCTGTTCGTTTCAAATTTTAATATTGCTCCTTACTTTCAGTTGAAAAAAAACTTGTTTCTTTTTATTTAATTTCTGATCGTTTTTTAAATAATGCCGGGAAGTTTGGATACCCCTCCATTTAAAATTCCCTTCCCCCACGAAAATTCCACAATAAAAAGGAGCTTGAAACATCTACAGTAAGGTTCTCTGATATACTGAATCTAATGATGTGATTTTAATTAAGATCACTTGATTTTTTTAGGGCGTTTCCCCCCTTTTACGTAAATTGAGCAAAATTTCTCAGGCTCTTAACTTTTGATGGGTATCATTAAACTTGATACCTTTTGTAGATTTTGAAGGAGCATCAAAATCTGATTCTTTCGATGTGTGTATGGTTGGCAATACTCTGTTTCTTAGAGTTTCGGTTACTATTGAGCCACATCCCTCCTTACTTACAGTTATTACCACGAACTGTTTGAAAAGAGTCTCAAACTTATTATGTTCATTTTTGTTCTTAATGCTTAATTAGTGTTTAACAAGTTTTAGAAAATTTATGTGTGTTTTTTTAACTTGTTTTGGCAAAGTAATCAACTTATAGATTTTATGGTTGTAGTTTAGTTAGCGCCTCTTGTTGGTATATCCCCAAGTAATAAACTAGTAGTGGTAAATAATAGATAATTATCGTAGCATGTTTATTTCTTGGCTAGTTGTTTCTTCCGTTTCTCGGTATATTACTATATCTTTGCCTGGGCCTCGTTTTTAGAGCTTGACTCTCCATAAACCAAGTCATATAAATGTGTATGGATAAGGAAATAGATGGTGGAATTTGAGGTTGAATCAAAGCTTTGTTTTTGTTGTTGAATAGAATAATTTTCACATGCTGAACTAAAATATGATAAATGTGTTGTTTCCGGTAAAGTACCAGTCAACTATTATATCTGGCGAGCGATTTTAGTGGGGCAACTGGCCCCTTGTCTTCCAGGGTAATTCCTGCTTGTTTTAAGTTATAACGTTGCCGCTTACTTCTATTTGAGAAAAAAAACAGTTCTTTTCTTTCAGGTGAACTTGATTCTTCTATTTTATCAGTTTCCCTTAACTGGTCAAACAGGAGACCTCCCACAACCTCCTACTATAGGAGGTTGTTGTATACGTGTAGTTGCTAATATGAAAGCCATTGCTGTAGATGGCTCACTTAACTCCATTGGAAGCATGTTTAATACGGGTATAGGCTACGTCTTAATGAAGCAATCTATCCGATATTAATTTAAACCCATGATGAATGGCTTGATTTATATCTCTTATTTTCTTTCGTAGGCAGCGCGCTAGCGCTGCCTAAGTAAAGAGCCTTGTGGGCACAATGTTTTTTTTTCTCCATACCCGGGCACTTCGTATCGAAGTAGTTGTCGTAGAAAGTTTGAAAAGGGCTCATTCGATTGCAAATTGGAGTGGCTAGTGCTATTTTTAATAGTCGGAAGTGATTGGAGGGCAGCTAGCCCCCCCCCCCCCCAAGCCCATTATTCCCCCCAACACATCCAATCAAAATTTTGAGATAGCTATTTTGTTCAGCGTAGTTGATTTTCAGATAGAAAATATCTTTTTGAGGAGGACACTCCCCCACAACCCTCGGGGGAGGGGTTTTAAGTTATGCCCTGGGGGCATATAAGGTTTTTATAGAAGGTGTTGTCGTAGAAACTTCAAAACAGGCTCATTCGATTGGAAACTCAAAGGGTTAGTGCCCTTTTTAATAGTCGAAAGTGATTGGAGGGCAACTAGCCCCCCCCCACGCCCAACATTCCCCCAAACACATCCAATCAAAATTTTGAAATAGCCGTTTTGTTCAGCGTAGTTGATTTCCAGATAGAAAATATGTTTTTGAGGAGGACACTCCCCTACAACTCTCAGGGCAAGGGTTTTAAGTTATGCCCTGGGGGCATATAAGGTTTTAATAGAAGGCGTTGTCGTAGAAACTTCAAAAAAGGCTCATTCAATTGGAAATTCAAACGGCTAGTGCCTGGTTAAATAGTCGAAAGTGTTTGGAGGGCAACTATCCCCCCCCCGCGCCCATCATTCCCCCAAACACATCCAATCAAAATATTGAGATAGCCATTTTGTTCAGTGTAGTTGATTTCCAGATAGAAAATATATTTTTGAGGAGGACACTCCCCCACAACGCTCGGAGCAAGGGTTGTAAGCTATGCCCTGGGGGCATATAAGATTTTTATAGAAGATGTTGTCATAGAAACTTCAAAAAAGGCTCATTCGATTGGATAGTGCCTTTTTTAATAGTTGAAAGTGATTGGACTGTAACTAACCCCCCTCTCACGCCCACCTTTTCCCCAAACACATCCAATCAAAATTTTGATATAGCCATTTTGTTCAACGTAGTTTAAAGTTCTGGAAATTAGGTCTTTGAGGATGACAACCCCCTCACATCCTTCAGGACAAGGATTGTAAGTTATGTCCTTGGGGCATATACAGTTTTTATAGAAAGCGTTGTCGTAGAAACTTCAAAAAGGGCTCATTTGATTAGAAATTGAAATGGCTTGTGCCCTTTTTAATAGTCGAAAATACTTGGAAGGCAACTAACACCCCTTCCACGCCCATCATTTCCCCAAGCACATCCAATCAAAATTTTGAAATAGCCATTTTGTTCCACGCAGTTAAAGTTCAGGAAATTATACCTTTGAGCACGACACACCCCTCACAGTCTTCAGAGCAAGGGTTATAGGCTATGCCCTGGGGGCATATAAGTTTTTATTGAAATCTTTATCGTAGAAGCTTGAAAAAGGGCTCATTCGATTTGAAATTCAAAGGTCTAGTGCCTTTTTAATATTCGAAAGTGATTTGAGGGCAACTAGCCACCCTCTCTCGCCCACCATTTCCTCAAACACATCCAATCAAAATTTTTAGATAGCCATTTTGTTCAGTGTTATGGATTTCCAGATAGAAACTATGTTTTTGAGGAGGATACTCCCCCACAGCCTTCAGGGCAAGGGTTGTAAGTTATGCCCTTGGGCCATGTAGGTTTTTTCTGAACACGTCGTCGTAGAAACTTCAAAAGGGCTCATACGATTGGAAATTGAAATGGCTTGTGCCCTTTTTAATATTCGAAAGTGATTGTAAGGCACCTAACACCCCTTCTTCGCCCACCATTTCCCCAAACATATCCTATCAAAATTTTGAAATAGCCATTTTGTTCCACGCAGTTAAAGTTCAGGAAATTATACCTTAGAGCAAGACACTCCCCCCACAGTTTTCAGGGCAAGGGTTATAAGTTATGCCCTGGGAGTATATAAGGTTTTTATTGAAATTTTTCCGTAGAAACTTGAAAAAGGGCTCATTCGATTGGAAATTCAAAGGGCTAGTGCCCTTATTAATAGTCGAAAGTGATTTGAGGGCAACTAACCCCCCTCTCACGCCCGCCTTTTCCCCAAACACATCTAATCAAAATTTTGATATATCCATTTTGTTCAACGTATTCGAAAGTTCTGGAAATTTGGTGTTTTAAGATGATAACCCCATCAGAGCTTTCAGTGCAAGGGTTGTAAGCTATGCCCTGGGGGCATATAAGGTTTATATAGGAAGTTATTGTAGAAATTTCAAAAGGAGCTCATTTGATTGGAAATTGAAATTGCCCTGTTTAATAGTCGAAAGTGAGGGGAGAGTAATTAACCCCCCTCTTACGCCCTCCATTTCTCCAAACACATTCAATCAAAGATTAGAGATAGCCATTTTGTTCAATGTAGTTGAAAGTTCTGGAAATTATGTATTTAAGGATGACAAACCCCCCCATTCCCCAGGGTGAAGGTCTTAAGTTATGCCCTGGGGGTATATAAGGTTTTTAATGATAAAGTTGTCGTAAAAACTTCAAAAGGGGCTCATTAAATTGGAAATTTAGAGGGCTAGTGCCCTTTTTAATAGTTGACAGTGATTGGACGGTAACTAACCCCTCTCTCACGCCCACCATTCCCCCAAACACATCCAATCAAAATTTTCAGATAGCCATTTCGTTCAACGTAGTAGAAAGTTCTCGAAATTAGGTCCGTGAGGATGACACCCCCCCCCAGCCCTCAGGGCGATGGTTGTAAGTTATCCCCTGGGGGGCATATAAAGTTTTCATTGAAAGCGTTGTCGTGGAAACTTCAAAAGGGCTCATTTGATTGGAAATTGAAAGGGTTAGTGCCTTTTTTAATAGTTGAAAGTGATTGGAGAAAGACTAACGCCCCTCTCACGCCCACCATTTTCCCAGACACATCCAATCAAAATTTTGAGATAGCCATTTTGTTTAACGTAGTTGAAATTTCTGGAAATTAGATCTTAGAGGATCACAACCAACCTCACAGCCCTTAGGGTAAGAATTGCAATTTATGCCCTGGGGGCATATAAGGTCTTTATAGGAGGTTTTGCTGTAAAAACTCAAAAAGGGGAATTCGATTGGAAATCGAAAGGCTTAGTGCCCTTTTTAATAGTCAAAAGTGATTGGAAGACTTGACATTTTTATAGTAAAGATCGATGTGGGTATAATTTATTTTTTTTTTCTGTTGTTGTTGTTGTTTAAACAAGGGTACTTTGTATCGAAGGAGTTGTCGTAGGAAATTCGAAAAGGGCTCATTCGATTGAGAATAGAAAGGGCTGATGCCCTTTTTAATGGTCGAAAGTGATTGGAAGAAAAGTAATCCCCCTCCCACGCCCACCCTCCCATTTGACTTTATGTTTAAAAACTAAATGTTGCCATAAGAATCAATCAAAATGCACTGTGTTAATGCTAATTCCCAATAAGGCATCTCAGCAGTATCCCAAGAACAACTGAGGGTTTTATTTTCAAACTTTTGGGGCTGCTTCTGCTCTTAAGATTTAACCAAATCAAAATAGCGTAAGTGTATCCAAGCTATCAAAGAAAATAAACAGATTTTTTTTGCGAATGATATCAAGTTTTCCATTTCAGGTCAACTAGACGAGGTATGAAACTAAATTAAACACTTCTATTTATGTCCAGATTTGTAAGAGGGTGTATGTTGTTAAAACTTGCTGAAAATTTTTCTCCAGCATACAAATAGCAGGCCAAACTATAAATCTTTAAATAACGAAAAGATTTAAAGTATTATTTTCTTTTTCTCTGAAAAGACTATGTCAATATAAAACGGAAATTAATTATAAAAACTTTTTCCACAAAATAAGTTTTTCAAAGAAAAGTGAAGAACTCCATTAAACAAAAATGATCAAAAATAAAATCAAATAATCTACCAAGCGTGAAACTACCACAAATCAGCATCGATAAATAAATGAAACCCAAAACGAACAGAAATTACAATATATAATCGAGTCAAACTCAAAACGAGCAGAAATTAGCATAAGTTGGGCTCAAAACCCCTATACCTCCCCAAGGCCAGAACATAATTTGCACTTTCCTGAAAAAAAATACAAATGAATGTGCATTGTCGGTTTAATATACATATACTGATATTTAGTAATCAAAATCTTTATATTATTTGACTTATTAAAGTGACAAAAGTAAAAACATTTATATTTTTTTTCAGTAAAGTGCAAACTATGATCTGGTCTTGGGAAGGCATAGGGATTTAGAGCCCAAATTATGTTTATTTCTGCTCGTTTTGAGTTTGACTCGGTTATTTATTGTAAGTTCTGTTCGTTTTGGGTTTCATTTATTTATCGATGCTGATTTGTGGTAGTTTCACGCTTGGTAGATTATTTGATTTTATTTTTGCTCATTTTGTTTAATGGAATTCTTTACTTTTCTTTGAAAAACTTATTTTGTGGAAAATTTTTTTATAATTAATTCATGTTAAAGCTCAATTCACCTTGTGTAGCCGGCTCATAAGCTCAATATTTTTCTGTGCCTATTACCCAAAATTGTTCCTACATGGTTAGAATAGTTTGAACATTTAAATTACAGAGGCAACAATGGGACAGTATCCCTTTTAAGACACCTGAAGTTCCCGGAAAAATCGCCAAAATCAAGTATGATGGTAAGTTCTGACAAAAGAACCTAAAATAAAGTGCAGTTCCCTGTAAATGGTCAATTGCCAAGCCCCCTCCAATGAAAAAAAAATCCTTTACCAAGTTTACGGGGAGACTATACCGTACCAGGATAAATTACAAATGCACAAGGATCAGCCTCTTTAGCCAAAAAGTATTACACTTTACCAATCTAGAATACTATGAAGGAAAACAACATTTTCAAGGAATAGCTAAACTTTACTGAAAGAAAAGATGCAAGGTCAAACGAGCTTTTCTTTATTCGCTTGTCTTATTAAAAGAAAAAGACAACAAAGTGTCACAAATTTCGCTAGATTGGAATAAAACAGAAAAGAACAGGAAGTAAAGATGAAATTCTAAGGAAATATACAAAATTGAGACTAACACTTACCGACAGGCTTACTCCATACGCTCCTATATGTTTAAGGAATTGTATCAGATTTCTTATTTTTTAAATAACTAAAAAAAAATTCATACTATACCTGGAGCGCAAAAATAAGAATATTTTTGACAAAAAAAGAATACATGTAGTCCACTTATCCTCGTAAATGTCTATAATAAAGCTAATAATAAGCCTATATAATAAGTTTATGTAAGTCTATTTATGCTTTCAAAAGTTCAATTATTTATGTTCTTATAATAAGTCAAATAAATATGTGAATCCTGAGCTTTGTAAGGAACATTACTGCCTTGGATTCCCTGAGATGTGTTTTTTTCTTACGCAAAGCACCTCACGCTTGCAGATGCAGAAAGAGTGCGAACCAGCTCATATCAAATCTGTTTCTTCATTCCGTTCTAATACGAATGGTAAAACTTGAAACAGAGAACTGGGTAAAAAACCCTTTTTTTAAACGGATGTACTTTCAAGCAGTTCGTTCAAATGTTTCAACACAACCGATGAACTGTCTCGACACAAAAATTTGCATGAAACACAAATAAAACTTGACTTTAAATGCTATCATGGTTAGTTTTGTACAAATACGCTCTGTTATGTTTATGTTACTGTGTATTTTTTCCTGCCTTTTCTGTTATTGCTGTCTTTCTTAGTTTTCGATCGCAGAAATTGATTTCTGGCAAACCAGTTGTCATTTTTCGGTTCTAATTGACTAAAATTGACCAAATATTTAATTGATAAATTACCAAATGACTTTCAAAATGATTGACTCTGGTGAATCGTATATACTAATTTTTCAGTAACCTTTCTATTCAGGGGCCACAATTGCCCTGTTTCTCGATAATTTTTCCCGAAAGACACAGATAATTAAATTTGCTTTCTCGAGACAACAACCTTTTAAATCCTTTAGAAGCTTCTCGTTAAAAGTAATATATAACAATGGTGGTAGACCCATGAAGAATAATAGAGAAGCGTATCTAACGAAATTCATCACAACTAATTGCTCTTTTATGTTGAGTTGCCTTGTTGCAAGGTTTTCTGCTAGGACACGGAAAGGAACAAGGAGAATTATATCAAAAAGTGTATTGACAACATAAGCCTTTAATATTCTTATGGCTTTCGGTTTATGTAAGTCTGCAGAATCAAACTTGTCGTCCCGTTTAAGCGAAAACATGTCTAAGAATAGTACTATCAAAGATGGCGCTGCGTTCAAGATTGTAAGCCCAGTTTGAGTGGAGTTGCCTTTTCCTTTTGAAATTGTGTCACGGTTACAATAGATAAATGTTGGGTTTGCTGAAACGTCAATGACTTGTATAATATTTGGTGTTATAACTGCAAATGTCAATACTAATGCCGTTCCTGCAATTCGGATTTCCGGCCAATCTTGTATTTTGTCTTTTCCATAAAGCATAACAAGACGAGTTAAACTGCTAAAAATTAACATAGTCTGTATAGTTAGAAATGAGGCACTAAACACACGAGCTGATAATTCACAATACCATATTGAGCATTCTATAAACAGTAGACGAGGAAAATGAAATAGTAATATAATAATACATGCCACTCTAGTCAGTACGCATTGTAGTATAATGATTTTATTCAATATGTGAAGATTACCTGATTCCAGCTTTAAATATTTTATTAAGAAGCAATTCCAGAATAAAACAATGACGCAAATCAAGAGAGAAATTACGACACAGAGGACAACCCATATATACGCATATTCAGTTGGTAATTCTTGTTCCATCGCACCTTTTCAGTTAACTGTGACAATGAAGGACCTAAGGATGTACAAAAAAGGACCATCAAAGATTCAACTATATCAAGTTACTGTTTGTTTGACTCTGTATCTATGAAGAAAAAGCAACAAAGCTACTTACACTCATAGAGTCTATTATAAATAACACTTTAAATTAAGATCTATTGACAAAGAACGGTTAATGGTTCTCTCAAACTAAGCCGCAGAATGTTTGACGCTAGCATCACAAAGAAGAAAATTTCGTAAGGGTTTGAAGAACAAAATTTACTTTGACCCTACGTCAAATTTTAGATGTGATAGTTGTTATCATTAGATTAAGATAACTGTAATAAGTTTAAAATGTAAGTTTGGCTTATCAAAGGATTGTTTTTGACGATCAATAAATAGAAAACAAATTTTTACATTTGAAAGTAAAGAGCAAAATTAAGATTTGGAACAAACATAAGTTGTTTCAAACAATGAGAACAATGAGATAGAAAAAAGGGCGGTCGTCCCTTTTTCAATCTCCCGTTCTCTCTAAAGGCTCAGTAAAAATTACAAAATTAGGGCATAGAAGTCCGCTTTTTGAGGCTTCAGGCTCCCCATGTCCCCAACTACATCAAGTTTCGTTGGCCATTCTCTACATTAGGTGATTTGCAATTATGTATCAATGCATATAATTTTATGAAGTCTCAAATGAATCGGATCAGTTGAATGAAGCTTTAAAATGATTCTCTGCATTAACCATTTATTTTATATAAACTCCGCAAGGCTTTACGAGCGGATTTGTCACTGCGTGGCACTATGATAAAGGAAACTGGGAAGCTCAATAGATAGTTTTGCGATAATCCTAAATTGATTGGCTATCTCAGAGTTTTCACTCACTAGTATTTTGGTCGTGTTTAAGCCCAAATTGCTATAATGAGCCACAAAATGATCTAAAACCGTCAAATGGCTGTCACACAATCTCTTTCGCTATTTAAAAAAGGCATCAAAGCTTTCAATTTCTGTTCGAGTAAGCCTTCTCACGGTATTCTAGAAGCGTTAGTTTGATGCTATCATACCTGAAAAAAGGACACAAAAACCACATAACTACACATCCATGACAAACCGTCTCGGAAAAAGAAAATGCAAATTTAATTTTTCTTTTGCAGATAATACCATGAAACCTCATCAACTTGAGGTTTCCTTGATACGCTGAGTGAGAAAATGCAGAGAAATTAAGGCACTATTTTAAAAAAATCATTTGAGTAAAAAACTTTTAGTTGTTTTCACTGGCTTGAAAATTTTAAACATAAAAACCAATTAGGTTGAATTTAACTTCTCGTACTGTTTCAACATTTATAGAATGCTGTGATCGGTTGACAAAAATGCATCACAGGCGTAAAACATTGAAGATAAAGTGAACATTTCACCACAGAGCTACTGGACAGTAATCTTTCGTTTTGTCTTGGGTTAAGCATTGCCTAGAAAAATGAATATTCAAAATTAATTTATATAGTTAAAACTTGTGGAAACAACAAATTTTGTTAGATCGGCTTTGCTTTTCACAACTGATTGCAACAAGACCTTGGTAACAAAAAATTTTAATACCTCTTACTAATCAGGAATTATTTTGAACTGTTGTGCACACATCGCCAACAGTTATTTTTAAGGAAACTGTTTGTATGAGACTCATCCAGTGAGAAAAAACGAGGATAGTTAGACAAATTTCTGTTCCTAACTTAAAACCATTACTTACTTTACTTACTTACTTACTAACTATTCTCCCATCCGGCCGGGTTGGCCGATTCGGGGCTTCTCCTATAACGACATCATAACAATATTTTCGGTATGCCTCTCTGTTTGTTGCAGTCATCAGCAGTTCTTGAGTAGGGTGGTCAGAGAAATTTTCCCACAAGCACTTGGGAGGTCTTCCCCTGGGATGAGAGGCATTTATGCTTCCCTCAAAGGCTATTTTAGGCAGTTGGGTTGGGGACATACTCTAAACGTGTCCTAACCATCGAAGCTGTTGAAGTTTGATGGTCTACATGATGGTTTGAGGGTAATCCAAGGAGGAAAGCAGTTATTTGTTTGATACTCGGTGAAGCTAAGTGATACCACTGAGCTTTTGAAGCAACCTAGTTTCAAAAGCCGCCAGTTGGTGCTTGTCATCGGCTTTTAGAGTCCACGTCTCTTCTCCATACGTTGTAACTGGAATCACTAAGGCAAGCAAGGATCGGATCCTTAGTTTTAAGGGGATTTTCATTTTTCAGTTTTAACCATTAAGTACCTTCAAAAAAATTATATATACCTCTTGTTTTCATAGTTTTTGTCCAATTTTGTGCTCTGTCCAAGCTAAAAAAAAAAAAAAATACTTATTTTTATAATTCACTGTTAGATTATTTCTTAATTGAGCTTTTGCTGGTGTATTTATGAGCTTCAGAATAAAAAAAGCAAAAATAAAAAAATGGCCCCAAAACAAATATTTGATTGAAAGTTGTTGGTCTTTTTTACTGTCTCAGCAATGAAGCCCTAAACGACGTTTAAGACAGGATTTTAAGAGATTCAACCATATTAAGCTCCTGTTTGTTTTATTTTGTAACTATAACGATAATTCACATTACACGATTATTTTTGATACTCATTAGTCTTTACTAACCCTGGAATACTGTCATTTCAAAAATTTTACGATTGCTAAACTGTCGTTTGAGATTTCCGTGGAAAGAGTATCAGATAACAAGACCTGACTTCACGTAAATTTCTTTTTCAAGACGCCGGTTATCGGGCAAGCTAATATTTGACCAGATTCCTGCTCGATTCCGGGATAACGAGGGTGAGTAGTAAATTTAATCAAGCGGCAGTAATAGTTTGACCTTTTTCGTGAAAATCAAAGTTTGTATATTTAGTTTTTTCTTCGATTTGTGTAAGGTTTCTTGTGACAAAAGTCTCGGAAACTCTAATTTCAACATCTGTCTGGGTAGGAACGTGCTTCTGTCTTGAGGAGCCTAAACGTTACAGGCACTACACCTTTTCGCCTCTTTTTCTTTTCGTTTTTTCTCTTCGATGGCATCTAGAAGTCTTATAGAAAAGCAAATCCAATAATTACTCTATGCAAGTGACGAAGAGGATAATGCGTCAACTCTTGGTGACTCTGAGAACGATCTAATCAGAGAAGATCTGGAGAATTTGGAAAAAAGCAAAGACTCTGATGAAGACTTTGCAACAAAGGTGTACTGAACGGAGTTTTATATTTTGCTTTGAACAGGAGCTTACCGTAGTTTTATACGACTCAAAACGAAACAAAATATTTGTTCTACTGTATACGATGCACGAGAGACTTTTTTTGGCCTACCCTAGTTGAAAACCGGAGGTCATCAAGCACTACAACTCTACTAAAGGTGGGTTTGATACCTTTTATCAAATGTGCAGTGACATGTCATGTTCAAGGAAAAATAAAATATATGTAAGTTTTATGGACTGCTAAACATTACTTCCATCTGCTCTTAAGGTTATACAGTTTCAACCACGAAAATATTGGATTGAAGCATCCTACGAGGAAAAGCTACATGAAGTAGCTCTGCCGAGAGGTAGTGCAGCCTCACTTACAGCAAAGGCTCTGAGGTAGAAATATGAGCCACTCACACCGAGAACACATTAAAGGTATCGCAGGAATTCCTGGTCATTCTGGAAGCCCAACATCTCAGGACTGAAAACAAAAAAAATTGCTCGCTCTGTCCTTTGGAACTCCATAGGATCACCTTCTGTACCATGTGTAGCGAGGCCATCTATGTAGAACGTCGAACAAAGTTTTGTGTAAGTAAGTAAGTAAGTTTATTTGCGACCCGCAATATAAAATAAATGCGGAGTAAAAAAAAAGAAAAAACAAAATAATATTATCCACAAGGAAATAATAAGGAAAACACAACATAAATAACTTAACAATATCCATGGAAACACTAATCTGGAAAAAAAGTGAGGGGGTCACTGGCTCATATCTTCCTTGGAGTATTGGTCCTCAGATCCTTAGCGATGTTGTCAAGCAGCACTAGAGGGTCGATAAGTCAAAAATGAGAAATAATCTTGTGATTTCTGTACCACCTTGGCAAATATAGCAGGAATTTACAATATTTAAAATAGCCTCTCCTTAGCTGAATACAGTGTGTTTTGCGCATCAGAGGCTGCAAACCGGAAAGAAAAAGAATTGCTGGAGAACAGGAACTATGCAAAGTTTACATAAGCCTCGGCGGCTGTACCTCCCTATATTAGGCGAGATTTTACCATATGAGAATCGAATGCACTGCAGAGCACTAGCAACCAGAGGCGAGCATGTAGTCAAAAGTGTATCAGAAAAAGTAATCCCAAGCCATTTCAACTTTGAGACACACTTGAGTGGCATTGTACCCACATGTAAAGAAGGAGCAGGGTTAAATGTATTAAAACACAGAAACTCGCATTTTGAAGCATTTACAGAAAGCCCAATCATACTCAAAGCATTAATCAGCACATTTAGGTTCTTTGTGAGGCCTCACCTAGTATGACTAACTAACAGAACATCATCAGCATAGGTAATGTGACTAACAGCAGTTGTGGCAGAAAGTTAACAATGTTGACTAATTCTTCCATTTATATATTCTTTCATATGTAGTACTCGCACTTAAAAAACAAAAACAAAAAAACTATTGGGTACCTCTGCTCCTAAATTTTTTGCTCGTATTCAAAGTCGAGGTCGTAAAATTTACGAAGCGACAGTATTCCAGGGTCAGGAAAACTGTTTCGTATCGCCAAAAGAAAAATCCCACGTTTTTTTTTGTTTTTTTTTTTCTACTAAGATTTCCCGACACCAAATTAATGAATAGTCTCTTTTTCAAGCCAGACTTGAATAAGCAACAACAAGTTATATAAACAAATATTTTTAGGTCCTAAATTCTACTTTTACAATATCTATTAGCAGGAGTTGTTGGTTCCCACCCAGACTCAGTCAAAAGTAGCTAAATTTCTAGTTATATCTTTCGGACTCTTCAGCCAATTAGACCTATATGAAGAAAAAAAAGAAGGACTCTAACTCTTTATCATCACAAAATATTCATGAGCGAGTAGTTGAATCTCAGCCAAATATATTGGTAGTGAAGAACGGGCTTCCTAATGGCGTCTTTTAGGATCATGGGCCTAATATAGTATCTAGGAGGAAGGGATGGGGCCTGGATTAATTTCAACACAGCATCAACCAGGATTTTTCGTGAACCACGATACATAAAAAAGCATAAAGTTTGTGAGAAGTTACAGCTAGCGTCCTAAGCATACATTTTGGTCCCAGTATCATATCTGTGACAGTCGGGAGGGGAAGTACTAAATTACTATCATTAGCACATATAACAAAAAGTGTTATGGAATCCCAGCCACACATAGCGAAAAGTAATGTTTGCACTTGATCTGTGCCCTACCGAGAGGAGTGGATAATAGTTTCAAAGCCTTTTATCGTCAGCCTAATTACTAGAGGACTGGCAAAGTCCAGAAATTTGTGGTTCAAATGATCAAAAATAGGCCAATGATATTTTAAACTTTGTTTCATTATTGTCGTTCATGGTTCATTTTCACAGACGTAAATTGACTTTGATCTAAGGAGTGCAGTTAAATAAATGTATATGAAGTATTGGCTGACTAAGAACAACTTTACTTTGTTGGCTCCGAGGGACTATCCACTTTGAAAACTCGTGTACACCATGTAGCACGGATAACACGAGGGGAAAAGTTTACTACACATGGCACGAAGTGTACCACGTGTGTTATAACAAGCGGAAGTTTGACAGCATACTTTTCAGGTATGGTAGTAAAGCAGCTAAGATACAACCCTTCAGTTTTCTTGATATTTAAGGAAGCCATTGGACTTCGTAAACTCATCTTTCTGAGAAAAATGGTGACCTTTCTTCTTTTATTTTTCTTCGTTAAAGATGCTTCCTAAGAGAACTCACAAGTCAAAATGAAAATCAAAAACTTAAATATATTTTATTATGATTTAATAAGCAAAATATAAACATCAATAACAACGATTCGAAGACATAGCAGTAATTAACCAAGTTTCAACCCTCCAAAAGACGGTCTGATATTGCCTGATGGTAAATTTATATTGCCGAGTCCACCGAAATTGGGGAAGCCAAAATTGGTAGTAAGTCGGCTGAAATTTGGCAAACCAATATTGGGTAAACCAATATGCTGACGACCTGTAAAATTAAATTGAAACTTAGAATATAACTAACACCTCGCAAATAGATGAGTCGCCCATTTTTTTCGCACATATCAGATTCCAATTTTAACTCTTTGTTGCTGTGTTGAAGGAAAGAAGACATTACCGATCTTTCTACAAATTAATAAAAAAAAAATATTCCGAACAAAAACTTTTTCAAAGAAAAGTAAAGGCCATTTTAAACTTAAGATCAGCAGATACAGTTTGTTAAAATTCAAACTCAAAACGACCAGAAATTACTATTAATGAATAAATGAAACCCAAAACGAACAGTAATTAAATAAACAATCATAGCAAAAAAATATATAACAAGTAATAATATAAATGAATGAATAAATCTTAAAGCGAGTAACGCTTAAATTGAATATGCAAATTAAGCTTAAAACGAAAAAAAAAAAATTGCGATTGAAGTATAACCCAAAACGAACAGAAATTAAATAAACCATCAATGCAAACAAATATACAATAAATACTAATTAAAATGAATAGATAAATCTTAAAACGAATGAAACTTAAATTGAACATGCAAATCAAGCCTGAAACAAACAAAAATTACTACAAACAGGAGTTTGGGTATCGCCTCTTTCTCTCACTGTAAGTCTAAAACCTACTGCGTCATTGGTGCTTTACTGAAAACGAATTGTATTACAAATATTTTCTTTTGTACTTAATATTGAAAATAAACATTAAAATTACAGCAAAATTTTAAACTGATGAGCTTTCAGCAATTAATATTATGCTGAATGAATATTAAACTGATGAGTATTATACATCAAATATTCCGTTTAATTTATTAGTTCTTTCTAAAATTATTCAAGACAAATAAAGTTTCTCTGCAAACAAGAGTTTGGGTACTTCCGTCTTCCCTAACTGTAAAAACCTAAGATCTACTCGGTCATTGGCGCTTCACTAAAAACAAATTATATGTCAAATATTTTCTTTTCCAATTCTTACAGTATTAAAAATGAAAATTACAGTGAAATAAAATCTTGAACTAATGGATCTTCAACAATTGATATCATTATGTATTACATATTCAATTTGATTTTGCTTACACTTTCGAACACTGATCAAGGCACACATAGTTTTCAGTTTATTTAATTTCTGTTCGTTTTGGGTTTCATTTATACTTCAATAGCAATTTTGTTTCGTTTAAAGCTTGAGTTGCATATTTAATTTAAGCATTACTCGCTTTAAGATTTATTTATTCGTTTACATTATTACTTGTTGTATAATTCTTTGCTTTGATTGTTTATTTAATTTCTGTCCGTTTTGGGTTTCATTTATCCTTTAATAGTAATTTCTGGTCGTTTTGAGTTTGAATTTTAACTTGTAGTTGTATCTGTTGATTTTAATTTTGAAATGGTTTTTTCTTTTCTTTGAAAAACTTTTTGTTCGGAATGTTGTTTTTTACTTAATTTTTGTTCGTTTTTGATTGCAAAAAGTTTCAAGTTTATAATAATTCCTTTATTTCAAAATCAAACTTTTTTTTCAAAATCAAATGTTCATCAAAGTATCAAAACTAGTATCAAAGTCACAATATCAAAGTGAAAAAATGGGCTTGTTCAAACCTTGGAGTTTTTATTATTTGATGTTTGAACTATTCTTAACAAAATGGCTATCTAAAATTTTTATCAGATGGGTTTGGGAAAAAAGGGCATGGGGGGGGCTGCAATTGCCTTTCAATCTCTGTAGACTCTTTAAAAGTGAACTACAACTTTCAATTTTCAATTAAATGTGCCCTCTATGAAATTTTTACGAGAATCCCTTCTATAACAACCATATATGCCCCCAGGGCATAACTTACAACGCCTGTCCTCAAGTCCTGGAAGTTGTGTCAGCCTCGGAGTTTCAATACCTGATGTTTGAATTACTTTTAACAAAATAGTCACCTCAAATTTTTATCGGATGGATTTGGGGAAGAAAAAGGCATGGACGGGTTTGTTGTCCTTTGATCTTATCACTCTGAAAAACTGAACTAGATCTTTTAATTTCCAATCAAATTAACCCTCTCTAAAGTTTCTACGAGCATCCCTTTCATCTGAACCATATACAGCCCCAGGACATAACTTACAAAGCCTGCCTCTGGGCCCTGGGGGATGTGTCGACACTGGAGTTTTTGTTATCTGACCTTTAAACCATTTTAAAAAATGGCTATCTCAAAATTTGAATCTGACGGGTTTGGAAAAAATGGCGTGGATGTGGCTAGTTACCCTCGTATCTCTTTTGACTCTCAAAAATTGAGCTAGAACTTTCAATATCCATTCAAATGATTCCTGTCTGAAGTTTCTACGAGCATCCCTTTCATAAGAACCATATATGCCCCCAATGAATAACTTGCAAAGCCCGCCCCCAGAACCTGGGTGTTTGTGTCGACACCGGAGGTTTTTTTTATCTGACCTTTGAACTATTTAAAAAAAAATGGCAATCTCAAAATTGTTATCGGATACATTTGGGGAAAAAGGGGCGTGGGAGGCAAAGTTGCCCTCTGATCTCTTTTGACTCTTAAAAACTGAAATAGAACTTTCAATTTCCAGTCAAATGAGCCCTTTGTTAAGTTTATACGAGCATTCATTCTATAACAGCTATTTTTGCCCCCGGGCATAACTCACGACTACTCCGGGCCCTGAAGGATTTATTCGACCCTGAAGTTTCCGTTATATCATTTTTGAAACTTTTTTAAAAAAATGGCTCTCTCAAAGTTTTTATCGGATGGGTTTGAGGAAAATATGGCGTGGAGGGGGAGCAGTTGCCCTCCAATCTCTTTTGATACTTAAAAAGTGAACAATAACTTTCAATTTCAAACCAAATGAGCCCTCTCTGATGTTTAAACAAGACCCGTTCCATAAGAGCCATATATGCCCTCAGAGCATTACTTACAACTCCTCCTCGTCGTTTTACATTTGTCGTCTCTTGTCTCTACTGGCCGCAGTATCGTTTTTTTTTTTTTTTTTTTTTTTTTTTTTTTTTTTTTTTTTTTTTTTCTTAATTGAGATTTGTCTCTCTGTTGTTTTTTTCTGACAAAATAGAAATCTCAAAAATTTTATCGGATGGGTTTGGGGAAAAGTGTGTGTGGGGGGGGGGATAGCAAGTTGCCACCCCCACCTCTTGACTCTTAAAAAGTAAACTAGAACTTTCAATTTCCAATCAAATGAGCCATCTAAGAGTTTAATACGAGCATCCCTTTCATAAGAACCATACATGTTCTCAGGGCATAACTTAGAACGTCAGCCCCTGGGCCCTGGAGGGTTGTATTGACACCGGAGTTTTCCTTATCCGACTTTTGAAGCCGTCCTGACTAAGTGGACGTAGGTTGGGTTGAGAATTCTTTGTCCAAGGGCATGGGTTCAATCCCTAAAATGACCAGTTATTCGGTTTGGAATCAGGGTCAGTTGTGTAACTCTGTAAACTCAGCTAGAGTTGACCCAGCTGTAAATAGGCAACTGGAAAAATCTGGGGATGTTAAGCATGAAGGATGTGCGAGATCACAGGATTTCTGGCCCCATCCCCCCCCCATTGCATTCCCTGCCCAAAGTACCACGAAACGGATATCAGCACCTCAAGTTTGGACCTTAAGCGTCTACTGCCGTCATACTTACTTAATTACTTTACTTACAATTGAACTATTTTTAACAAAATGGCCATCTAAAAATTTCATCGGATGGGTTGGAAAAAAGGGGTGTGAGGGGGCTAGTTGCCCTCGGATCTCTTTGACTCCTGCCCCACGACCATGGGGGGTGGGGAGGAGGCTGTGTCAACACCCGAGCTCCTATTATCTGGCTTTTGACCTATTTTTAACACAAGGGCTATCTCAAAATTTTTATCAGATGCATTTGGGGAAAAAGGAGCGTGGGGGGAGTGGGCTAGCTGCCCTCTGATCTCTTTTTACTCTAAAAAACTAATCTAAAACTTTCAATTACCAATCAAATGAGCCCCCTCTGAAGTTTTACGAGGATCCCTTCCATAACAACCATATATTCCCCCAGGGCATAACTTACAACGCCTGCCCTCGGGCCCTGGGGGGTTTTGTCGACCCCAGAGTTATCGTTATGTGATCTTTTAACTATTTTTGAAAGAAATAGCTATCTCAAAGTTATTATCAGATGGGTTTGAGGAAAAAAGGGTGTGGGGGGGTGCTAGTTGCCCTCCGATCCCTTTTCATTCTTTTAAAGTGAAATAGAACTTTCAATTTCCAATCAAAGCATCCCTTCCATAAGAACCATATATGCCCCCAGGGCATAACTTACAACTTCTGCTCGCGGGCCTTGGGGGCTGTGACAACACCGGAGCTTTTGTTATATGATCTTTGAACTTTTTTTTAACAAAATAGCTATCTCATAATTTTTATCGGATACATTTGGGAAAAAAGAACATGGGGGGGGACGCGTTACCCTCCAATCTCCTTTGACTTTTAAAAACTGAACCAGAATTTTGCCCTCCGGGGAGGGGGGGCTAATTGCCCTCCGATCTCTTTTGACTCTAAAAAATGAACTTGAACTTTTAACTTCCAGTCAAATGAGCCCTCCCTGAAGCTTTTACGAGTATCCCTTCTATAAGAACCACATTTGTCCCCCCGGGCATAACTTCCAACGCTTTTCCCTGGGCCCTGGGGGCTTGTGTCGACCCCGGAGTTTTTGTTACGTGATCTTTGAATTATTTTTAACAAAATGGCTACCCCAAAATTTGTATCGGATGTATGTGGGGAAAAAAGGGCGTTGATGGGCTAGTTGCCCTCCAATCACTTTTGACTCTTAAAAAGGGCACTAGAACTCTCTATTTCCAATCAAATGAGCCCCTTTGAAGTTTATGCTACGGCCCCTTTCATACGAAGTGCCTCTAAAAAAAAAATAATAATAGATCATTGGAGCAGTATGACCTTTACTATAGGCAACGCTATAGCATTGTCTCTGATCTTCAGTTGACGTTTTCCATCTGTCATTTACGCTAAAGTTCTTTATGAAATTTAAGTTCTTAATGCTGTTTTAACAGATATTTGCCTCAATGTACAGCATTTGGCCCGCATACAGTGGGGAACAGGTCAGAATACTATCGACAATAACAAAAACAACAATTTTGGTAACATGATATTAAAAATGTAAACGGCAAATTAAAGACCTAAACAGATCAGAACTTAGCTTACATTAGATGTAAAACCTAAAATAAACAAATAGAATGAAACAAACAGATATTGAAGGTAGCGCAATAGCTCTACCGAAGCAAAAAGTGATAAGGCTTCAATGCACGATTTGATTTGATTTTTCTAGGCTACTGCATATGGAAGAAGTAATAGAACTTTGGAACAGGGCTCATTTGATCGAAAATGAAAAGTTTTAGTGCTCTTTTTAAGAGCCAAAAGTGATTGGAGGGTAAGAAGCCCTATCCCACGCCCCTTTTAGGCTTCCAGGCATGATTCCCGCAGCAGCCTTTGGGGCGAGGGCTTTAAATTGTGGAACTTACTTATTGTTACCCATTTACCCAAAATGGCCTATTAGCAATATCTTAGGAGCGGCTTAAGGTATTAATTTAATACTTTCAGGGCATATTGAAGGGGATTTTGAACTAACCAAAAGACACTATGTGTCTATCAATGCCAAGGTGACTACAACTGCTATGACTATTACTACTACCACTACTACTGCAACAACCAATACCAATATGACTACTACCACTAGTACTAATAGTACTACCACTACTACTACCATGACTACTACTACTACGACTGCTATTGCTACGAATACTACTACTACTATGACTGCTACTACTGCAACTACTACTACTACGACTACTCCTAGTAGGACTACTACTACTACTATTAGTACTGTTACAACTGCTACTGCTACAACTGCTACTACTACTAGGGCTACTGCTTCAAAGCAGTAGTTTATATGACATTTAAGGCCGAAGAAACATGTTCACTAGAAGTATTCGCCCATCGCCGCATGAGACACATACTACGGGTCAGCTGGTCTCATATCTCAAATGCTGAGGTTCAAAGACATTGTGCCAAGAAGCCCTCTTGGTAATCACAAAACAACGACGACTGAAATTCCTGGGACACACACTACGGTGGTTAGCTGGAACCATATCCCTCGATGGCTTCACCTGCGACAACCTTCCAACTTCGAAACGGAGATCAGGTGGCCAAAGAACAAATCTCTGGCGGACATTCAAGAATGACCGGGATCCTTGGGGTGGCTTCTGCCGACACGAACGTCGTTGAGATAAGGACTGGCTAAAGATTGCAGAAGAGGCTACGGCAGACAGATCTTGCTCGACTACGTCAGTCATCTTATCGTTCAATGGTGCCAGGGAGGATGGATTATCGTCTGGTTCCCACCAAAAGTAAAAAAGTAAGTAAGTACTGCTTCTAAGATCACGCCTTCTACGACTCCTAATTTTACGGCTACTACTACTATTACGACTGCTAGTAGTATGACTACTTCTACTCCGACTCCTACTCGTACGACTACCACTACTATGACTAATACAATTAAGGCTAAACCTCCGATGACTACTATGACAGCTACAATACTACAACTACGAGTATCTTTATAACAACAACTACTACCATTACGACTGCTATGATTAGACCTGCTGCTACTACTACGGCTAAACCTGCTGTGACTGCTACAAATACTTATATTACTTTTACTAATAGTACTAATACTAATGTGACCAATTACGACTGTGATTAATTGCGGTTACGACTGCAACTACTTATGACTGTGACTACTTGGGACTGTGACTGCAACTGCAACTAATTTTGACAGATACTACTTACAACTGTGACTGTGACTACTTGCAATTATGACTGTTTCAGACTGCAACTTGGACACTTGCAATTTCGACTGCGACTATTTGTGACTGTGACTGTCATTACTTGGGATAACGTCTATTTGAAACTAGGACTACTTTTTACTGTTGTCATTTACAACTATGATTATTGGCAGTTCTGACTACTTGCGACTGTGTTTACCTGCAACCGCAACTACTTGCGACTGCTACTACTCGCAACTGCGACTACGTGTGACTACAAGTACTACTCCTGTAACTACTGCGATTTTGACTATGTCTGAGACTACTAGTGCTACTTCTGCTGATACTGCTTCTTCTGCTACTTATTCTACTGATACTACTACTACTACTACTACTTCTAGCACTAGCAATACAACTGTTGAACCAAATCATTTTTTTTATTGGGATTTGTCTCCCTTTTGTTTTTTTCTGACGAAATGGCAATCTCAAAACTTTATTGGATTTGTTTTGGGGAATCGGGGGGGGGGGGGGGCAAGCTGCCCTCGAATGTCTTTTGACTCTTAAAAAGTGAACTAGATCTTTCAATTTTCAATCAAATAAGCCCTTTCTGAAGTTTATCAAGCATCCATTTCATAAAAACCATAAACGCCCCCAGGAAAAAACTTACAACGCCTGCCCTCCGGGCCCTGGGGGGTTTTGTCGACACCAGAGTTTTTGTTATCTAATTTTGGAACTATTTGTAAAAAAAAACATCCGCTATCTCAAAATTTAAAGCAGATGGATTTGGGGAAAAAAGGGCACGCGGGAGGTGGGGCTAGTTGCCCTCTAATCTCTTGAAACTTAAAAAGTGAACTAGAACTTTCAATTTCCAATCAAATAAGCCCCTCTAAGAGTTTTATACGAGCATCCCTTTCATAAGAACCATACATGCTCTCAGGGCATAGCTTAGAACGTCTGCCCCAGGGCCCTGGAGGTTTGTATTGACACCAGAGTTTTTCTTATACGACTTTTGAACTTTTGAAGCCGTCCTGACTAAGTGGACGTAGGTTGGGTTGAGAATTCTTTATCCAAGGGCATGGGTTCGATCCCTAAAATGGCCAGTTACTCGGTTTGGGACGAGGGTCAGTTGTGTAACTCTCTAAGCTCAGCTAGAATTGACACGGCTCTAAATGGACGCCCGGAAAAATCTGGGAAAGTTAAGCAGGAACGGTGTGCGCGAGCACACGATTGCTGGCCACCCCCATTGCATTTCCTGGCTGAAGGACCACGAAACGGAGATCAGCACCGACGGTTTGGACCTTAAGGGTCTAGTGCCGTCATACTTACTTACTTACTTTACTTACAATTGAACTATTTTTAACAAAATGGCCATCTAAAAATTTCATCGGATGGGTTGGAAAAAAGGCACGGGAGGGTGCTATTTGCCCTCGAATCTCTTTGACTCCTGTTCCAGAACCCTGGGAGGCTGTGTCGACACCTGAGTTTTTATCATCTGACTTCTAACCTATTTTTAAAAAAAGGGCTATCTAAAATTTTCATCAGATGCATTTGGGGAAAAGGGGGCGTGGTGGAAGGGGTCTAGCTGCCCTTTGATCTCTTTTGACTCTAAAAAACTGATCTAAAACTTTCAATTACCAATCAAATGAGCCTTCTCTGAAGTTTTACGAGGATCCCTTCCATAACAACCATATATTCCCCCTGGGCATAACTTAAAACGCCTGCTCTCGGGCCCTGGGGGGATGTGTCGACTCCTGAGTTTTCGTTACATGGTCTTTGAACTATTTTTGAAAAAAAAATCTATCTCAAAGTTCTTATCAGATGGGTTTGAGGAAAGAAGGGTGTTGAGGGGGGGGGGGGCTAGTTGCCCTCCGATCTCTTTTAACTCTTTAAAAGTGAGCTAGAACTTTCAATATCCAATCAATGAGCCCCGTTTGAAGTTTATACGAGCATCCCTACAATAAGAACCATATATACCCCCAGGGCATAACTTACAACTTCTGCCCCCGGGCCTTGGGGGTTGTAACGACAACGGAGCTTTTGTTATATGATCTTAGAACCTTTTTTTTTAACAAAATAGCTATCACATAATTTTTATCAGATGCATTTGGGAAAAAAGGGCGTGGGGGAGGGGGGGGGGGCTCGTTACCCTCCGACCTCTTTTGGCTCTTAAAAACCGACCCCGAACTTTGCCCACCGGGGGGGGGCTAATTGCCTTCCGATCTCTTTTGAATCTAAAAAATGAACTAGAACTTTTAGCTTCCAATCAAATGAGCCCTTCCTGAAGTTTTTACGAGTATCCCTTCTATAAGAATCACATTTACCCCCAGGGCATAACTCAAAACGCCTTCCCCCAGGCCCTGGGGATTTGTGTCGACCCTGGAGTTTTTGTTATATTATCTTTGAATTATTTTTAACAAAATAGCTACCTTAAAATTTTTATCGCATGTATGTGGGGAAAAAAGGGCGTTGGTGGGCTAGTTGCCCTTCAATCACTTTTTACTCCTAAAAAGGGCACTAGAACTCTCTATTTCCAATCGAATGAGTCCCTTTGAATTTTATACTACGACCCCTCCATATGAAGTGCCTCACAAAAATAATTATTGGAACCGTATGACCTTTACTATGGGCAACACTATAGCCTTGTCTCTGATCTTAAGTTGACGTTTTCCATCTGTCATTTACGCTAAAGTTCTTTAAGAAATTTAAGTTTTTAATACTGTTTTTAGAGATCTTTTCCTCAATGTACAGCATTTTGCCTGCGTACAGTGGGGAACAGTTCAGAATACTATCGACAATAACAAAAACAATAATTTTGGTAACATGATATTAAAAATGTAAACGGCAAATTAAAGACCTAAACAGATCAGAACTTAGCTTACATTAGATGTAAAACATAACATAAACAAATAGAATGAAGCAAACAGATATCGAAGGTATCGCAATAGCTCTACCGAAGCAAAAAGTGATAAGGCTTCAATGCACGATTTGATTTGATTTTTTTAGGTCAATGCATATGGAAGAAGTGATAGAACTTTAGAACAGGGCTTGTTTGATCAAAAATGAAAAATTTTAGTGCTCTTTTTAAGATCCAAAAGCGATTGGAGAGTAGGAAGCCCCATCCCACGCCCCTTTTATGCTTCCAGGCATGATTCCCGCAACAACCTTTGGGGCGAGGGCTCTAAATTGTGCAAGTTACACATTGTTACCCATTTACCCAAAATTGTCTATTAGCAATATCTTAGGAACGGCTTAGGGTATTAATTTAAGACTTTCAGGGCACATTGAAGGGGATTTTGAACTAAGCAAAAGACACTATGTGCCTATCAACGCCACGATGACTATAACTGCTGCAACTATTACTACCACGACTACTATTACAACAACCACTACTAATATGACTACTACCACTAGGACTAATAGTACTACAACTACTACTACCTTGTCTACTACTACTACAACTGCCACTGCTATGACTACTAGTACTATGACTCCTACTACTGCAATTAATACTACTACGACCCCTCCTAGTGCGAATACTACTACTACCATTAGTATTGTTACAATTGCTACTGCTACAACTGCTACTACTACTAGGGCTATTGCTTCTAAGCAGTAGTTTCTATAGTCTTTAAATGCCAAAGAAACATGTTCACTAGAATTATTTGACCATCGCTGCATGAGGCACATACTACGGGTCAGCTGGTCTCATATCTCAAGTGCTGAGGTTCAAAGGCATTGTGCCAAGAAGCCCTCTTGGTAATCACAAAACAACGACGACTGAAATTCCTGGAACACACACTACGACGGCTAGCTGGAACCATATCCCTCAATGTCATCACCTGCGACCCCCTTCCAAATTGGAAACGTAGATCAGGGGGCCAAAGAACAAATCCCTGGCGGACATTCAAGAATCATCGGGATCCTTGGGGTGTCTTCCACCGGCACGGACGTCGTTGGGATAAGGACTGGCTAAAGATTGTAGAAGAGGCTACTGATGACAGATCGTGCTGGACTACGTCAGTTATCTTATTGTTCAATTGTGCCGGACAGGATGGATTATTGTCTGGTTCCCACCAAAAGTAAAAAATCCGAATTACTGCTTCTAAGACAACGCCTTCTACGACTCCTAATTTTACGACTACAACTACTATTACGGCTACTAGTAATGCGACTGCTACTACTACGACTCCTAATCGTGCGACTACCACTACTATGACTACTACTATTAAGGCTAAACATCCTATGACTACTATAGCAGCTACTACTACGATTACTACTACAACTACCAATGCTACGACTAAACCTACTGCGGCTACTATTTAACCTACTATAAATACTACAACTACGACTATCTTTATAACAACAACTACTACTATTAAGACTGCTATGACTAGACCTACTGCTAGTGCTACGACTACTCCTTCTGCGACTGCTACAACTACTTATACTACTTTTACGATTAGTACTAAGGCTAATGTGACCAATTATTATTGTGAATACGTGCGGTTACTACTACGACTACTTATGAATATGACTACTTGGGACTGTGACTGCGATTGCAACTAACTTTGACTGTGACTACTTATAACTATGACTATGACTTCTTGCGATTACGACTATTTGACAATGCAACTTCAACATTTGCAATTCTGACTTTGACTATTTGTGACTGCCGCTGTCATTATTTTGGATAACGACTATTTGAAACTGGGACTACTTGTTACTGTGGTCATTTACAACAGCAATTACTCGCAATTCTGACTACTTGCGACTGTGAATACCTGTAACCGTGACTATTTGCGACTGCTACTTCTCGAAACTGCATCTACGTGTGACTACAAGTACTACTCCTACTAATACTACGATTTTGACTATGTTTGAGACTGCTAGTGCAACTTCTACCGATATTGCCGTTACTGCTACTTCAACTATTAATACCACTACTGCTACTTCTAGAACTACCAATACAACTGTTGAACCGAATCAAAAGAGTTAATGTGCATCCAGGTTGCCCAGGTTGTTAAACTATTATAGATGTAAAATCTCAGGAACCGAATAGGATATTAAGTGGAAACTTTCCGAGAAGTTTGAAGGGTATGTAAAGCTAAATAAAAAGACTATGTGTATCCAGATTGTCAAGGGGTATCAAAGTATTATCCCAAGAAAATCTAAGGGTATTAAAATAGAGCTTTCAGAGCATGTTGTTGGGGATGTTGAACTAAATCAAAAGACACTATTTGCATCCAAGGTTGTCTGTCAAAGGGTTTAACTGTGATATCTAAGTAGCGGCTAACTTTATTAAGCTAAAACTTTAAGGGTATATTGCAGGGGATGTTCAAATAAGTCAAATGACACCATGCCCATTCAGGTTGTCAAAAGTACGCATGTGCAGTATCTCTGGAACGGCTGAACGTAATAAGTCAAAACTTTCAGGACGTGTTGAGGGGATATTGAATTAATTTAAAAGACCCTATGTGCATAATAGATTATTAATTGGATATTTCTTCGGTTTCTCAGGTACGGCTAAGGAGATCAAGTTTCAGGCCATATTACGGAGGATGGTCAATTGATATTTATCTATATTCAAGGTTTAATAGATAGATAGATAGATAGATATGTTTCTCACAAAAGCCCCATGGGTCATGGATAATACAAATACATGAAAACGAATAAAATATAACTATAAGTTCAAACACTTTTGAAAATAACACTACGATAGAAAACCCTCCCTATGTCTCATCCCCCACTCATAAAATTTCCCAAATTTCTAATATCCACTTTGCAACTACTTCCTAATCTATTTTCTTAACGCCTTCTATCCATGACATCCCTCCCAAAAATTTCCCTTCAGAGTACTTTCAGTTCTTCACAATAACACATAAAATGCTCTAAATCTTCAGACTCCCCGAATGTCGGACAACAGAAGGGACCACTCCGTACCTTAACCCTCCCTAAATGCTTTCGTATCCCCCAATAAAATTCCCTCTTACTGATAAGACCCATTTTAAAGTATCATTTTGGAGCCCAAATTTTAGATATATATTTTTTCTCCCCAGGCTTTTTAAATGTTTCTATATATTCCAAGGGATTGTGACTTAACCTTGTCTTCTTGCCAAACCTGGATCTCTTGATCTTGCAGCACTTTTTTCACAGCTTTTGCAATCAATACTGTTTCCACTCCTGGTCCAATGCCGTCATTCCACCAGCCTGATAGCCCATATTTGTCTAGTATACTCTTAATTTGCGCAGGCCAAGAATCTTTTCTTTCGTCCAATAACATTTCATTGAAAGCATTTTTTGTTAACCGATATTCTGGCAGAGCAATAATATTTTCGCAATAACCTACCATACGTACTAACCGTTTATTTCTTAAGCTAAAAAACCCAGGTCACCCTTTGTTACAATGCTATTATACTTATGATCTAACCCTATTAATCTTTTAAAATAATGTAGCTCTATCCTATCTATTTCCATCCCCCTTTGGTGTCCCCATATCTCTGCCCCATAATGTATAGCAGGTTCTAATCTACTTGCAAAAATACGCTTTTGTAGCTCGATATCCTTTGCTCCTATATCCTTTATACAACTCTTTAAAAATATGCCAGTTAAACTTTTGCCTTTCCTTGACATTAGAGTTATGTTTCTTGTCCACTTACCATTTGAAATATGTCTACAGCCTAGGCAAGCATACTCTTTCACTACTTTTATGACTCCCCTCCCGTAACTAGAATTTTCTTCAGATGCCTTTGCTCCTCTTGCAAAAACCGTTACTGCTGAGTCCTCTAGAGTTAAAACCAGTCTCTTTTCCTTAAAATACTTTTCTACACTCTCTAATGCATGCTGCAGATTCTCTCTACAATTTGCCAATAAAGCTATATCACTGGCGTGCAAAAGTGCAGACAATTTTTTATCAAATAATAGCAATTCACTTACATTCCTTTCCCTTAAATAGCTGTCAATGTCATTAATATACAACGAAAATAACTTCGGAGACAAAGTACAACCTTGTGTTACCCCTAGCCTGCTAAATATTTCCCTCGATGTTTCCTTACCAACCCGCACAACAATCTTTACCATCAAATACAATTGCAATAAAATTCGCACAAACTGACGCGGTAATCCTAAATTAATCAAACAATGCATAAGAATTTCCCTATTTACACGATCGAAAGCACCTTTTAATTCCAAAAAGGCCACAAACAACTTATCCTCTTTTTTCTGGTATATTTCCTAATTAGACTGGTTAAAATAAAAATTTGATCTACAGTAATATAATTTTAGCGAAATCGTGCTTGTATTTCGATAACTTTCTGTGATTTTTCTAGCCACTTATTTAATATATTCCCTAACACTTTCACGAACAGTTTGCTTACACCATTGTCCAAACGGATCATGCGGTAATTTATTAGATCCATTCTATCCCTTTTTTATATAACGGTATGGTGACAGATGTATTCCATTGCTCTGGCAATTGGGGGTTGTTGATATTGGACGAAAATGTTAAAGCGATGATTTGGATGACCCATACTTTTACCCATTTCCATACTTGCATTGGGATTCCGTCTAAACCAGGACCTGTATTACCCTTCATTTTTTTCATGGTCTTAACTATTTCATCCTCGGCGACAGATTTTAACAATTCGTAGTCCTCTTCCTTCATCCATCTCTCTATAATTTCTTCCTCAAACATGTCCCCGCACATTACATTTCCATCGGATGTTTAGCTCCTGATTTCTTCTAATTCTTTATTTTCTAAGTAGTCCGGCCATCTTGTTGCCTCGATTGTACCTTTTTCTTCGTTTGTATTCCCAGTTGATTCTTTAACAAGCTTCCAAAACTCTTTTGATTCATTCTTTCTAAAGACTAACCTTAGCCTTTCACCTATTTCCATCTCAAACTTCCTTTGTTTTTACCTTTATAAGATTCTGATATTCCTTTCTCTCCCTCTTGTGATTCTGATACAATCGTTGAAAATCATCTCCCTCTTCATTTAATTTCAATACCTTCCGTGCCTCCCAAAGTTCCTCCCTTTTATTCCTACACTCCTCATCATAGAATGTCCTAATAGCCGGGTTCCCTCTATTTTTGCATATATTCTCTGCCGCGCTGTAAACTATCCTGCCCAAAATCTCTAGCGCTGAATCAAAATTCCCTTCTTGGGCTAATTCTACACTTCTATCCAGTAAATCTTGATTACATAATTCCGTCATTGATTCTTCAAAATTATTCTTATCATTTTCCTCCACTCTTAGTCTTTTATGAATTCCACCCCCAGGATGAAATATTCTTTTACTACTATGCTCCTTAATTATGGAGGCCTCCTCCACGACCTCTAAAGTTGCACTGATAAGAAAGTGATCGGAACCTACGACCATTAATACACCAAAATCTACCAACCTTTCATTCAAAGACAGACTAGTTAAAATGTAATCAATTATACTTGGAGAATGCCCCGACAAACAAGTAAACTCCCCCAGATTTTTATCATTTCTAAATCTACCATTTAATATCATTAAATTTTCATGCCCGCAAAACTCTAGCAAATTTTTACCCCAGTTAGTTCTACGACGGGCGTGGTCCCTGTTTGTCCTCTGTGGGAGAGTTTTAACAATTTCTTCTAATTTAATAGTGGATTTATCCTCATAAACAGAACCCAAAACCGGTAAAATTTCTACACACGCCCCTGTATAAGCATTAAAGTAAGCATCATTAATATGATGCTTGTCAGAACAGTTTCAACCATATAGAGTTCTTAAGATTATGCAGATTTTTTATCCATTTAATTGGATAACTTTCCACGTACCAAGTCGTTCAAGGTTGTAGATTATAAATATTATTGAATTTATTCAAATGACATACGATAATTGACAATATTTTTTGTTCAAGTTTCCTGAATTCTGCTTCTGTTTTAGTTTCAGATATGTCTGACCATTACCTCATTTTAGCATAATGGTTATAAATCTCCACGTACCAAATCGTCCAATGTCGTATAGTATAACTATTATTAAATTTATTCAAATGACATACGATAACTGACAATATTTTTTGTTCAAGTTTCCCGACTTCTGCTTCTGTTTTAGTTTCAGATATGTGTGACCACTACCCAATTTTGGCCTCGCACTCAGTTCAAGAACATGAAATTTTAAGGCGCCAAATTAACCAAAATTTGAAATCTTTGAATTTATCGGATGATGCTATAAAACCTTTTAAAGAGGAAGTGGGTAAAATAGATAGGTAGTCATTGAATGAAGAATAATGTGGATACCGCTTTCCAGCTCTTTCATTGTATTGTTATGGAAAAAGTGTAAGAATGCTGTGAAGAGAGTATAGTCCGCAACTCCAGGAAATTTTCCTTCCGGCGTCCGTGGGTTTCTAAACGTCTTCTCCATTGTATAAACAAGAAGATGAGAATGTAGAACAATGAAATGTTCATTAGAAGGGTATAAAAAAAATATAATAACTTGCTTCGTAAAATTCTATGAAATTAAAAAGAAAAGTATTTTTTTTTAAATCTCCAATTTGAGGGAACAACGGTAAGAAAATATGGAGAGTTATGAAATCAGTTTTAAAGCCTGGTTCTAAAAGTTCTGATTTGCCAAAACAACTGATCTAAAAGGGAGCAGTTATAGAGAATGAAAGTGAAATTCCAGGGGTTTCACCATCTTTTTGGTGAAGTTAGAAGGGGAACAATAGATGCAGTTCTGATCTCTCGTCACAGCTATAAGTATTTTCTTCCTCCTTCATGTAGGGATTCGATGAGGTTGGTTCCAGTTATGAATTATGATGTCGTGAATATAATTAAGAATCTTAAAAGTAATTTATCATCAGGATATGATGCAATTAATGCCAAAATTGTCAAGGAAAGTCGTCAAGCTCTGATTGAAGCACTTATTGTTGAACCTTTCGTATGAAAAGGTACTTTTCCGGATAATCTAAAGAAAGCGAGAGTAATTCTCCTTTTAAAGGAAAAAGATCCATCAGATGCATCTAATTATGAATCAATTTTAGTTTTATCTACTGTTTCTAAAATTTTTGAAAAAAACAATACATAAACAACTTGCCAATTGTTTGGAATTCGATATCCCTATTTATAAATAAAATGATGGATGAGAGTAAAATTCCTATGGCAATACTTTTGAACATAAATAAGGCATTTGATTGTATGTCCCATGAGAAACTGCTTTGTAGGGTAGGCCTTATTGGGGTGAGAGGCCATCTTTTTTAAGGTTTCAAAGTTATCTAGAAAATAGAGTAATTTTAATTAAGAATAATCATACATCTTCGAAGACAATGAATTGCGGAATGCCGCAAGGTTCGATTCTTGGCCCTCTTTTATTTATTATTCAGATTAACGACTTACAGTTTAATTTTGAACCCCCTCCCCCGCTTTCTTGCTGCAATTTTTGCCCTCAGACTTCACTGTCTGACCGAAATTTGGATTCGAGTTCTGACGAATTGTTACAGGGCTTTGCAGATGACATAGTCATTGGATGTGCTAATGGGGTTTTGGAGGTACTGGTTTATTGACAGAAACTGACGATGGAACATGTTTACTTGTGGAGGAATGCTAGAAAAATGACTGTAAACATTACGAAATCCCGCATTATAATATTTTCACGAGTAGGAAAGGTTTCAGCCTTCTTTCGCAGGTCTCCAAACGACCAGAGGCATGATTCAGAGACCAGAAAATGGATTTGTAAAGTATCTGGGTATGTGCATTGATAAAACTTCTTCTTTCAAACAACATTCTACAGCGGTGGGCCTAAAAACTTCTAGAAATCTGAGAATATTAAAAAAACTTAAGCATTTAATTTCCTATAAAGATGCTTTAACATCCTTTATATTTCGCTGATACAGTTTCATATACAGTCTCACGGCAACACTTAAATCCCATACAAATATAACTAACAAAATAAATAAAAAAAACATTAAATCTAATTAACGAAACAGATTATTTATTTTATCTAGATATTTTGGGAGTTTTAATTGCTCAGTTTTTGTTTACAAATACTTTCATTCTCTTCTACCAAATTGCTTTTCGGGAATTTTTTTCTGTGGCTGAAACGCGCCAGGGAAGATCACGAGATAGAAGCCTGTTGGTTGTTCCGTGTGCGCCCTGTGTTCGGTCTGATTTTAAAGTTGACATTTTATGTTCACAAGTTTGGAATGGCCTACCAGAGGCAATTAGAAGTCAACCTTGTCTTGTATCATTTAAAATAAATCTAAGAAAACATCTGAGTAACAAGCGTTAAGTAATAGTAAGTAATTTAAAATGATATTGAATATAACTAAAAGTAAATAGATACTTGTTTATTATTTTAGTAGTATTTTTGACAGTTATATCAGATTTTTTTTCTCCCGTTGAACTTGAAATTTAAATTATGTTTCAGTGATTTTATTTGAAATGTTTGGAGGCAATTTGAGTTCATGCTGGCTGGCAAATGGAGGACTGCCACTATGTGATGTAATTAACAGTGTAAATTAATGTTTCCTCAACAGGGTTGTCATAGAAGGCCAAATTAATATTGATTAGGGGCCACAATTTATTTTTGAAATATGTTTGTGAATGTATATTTAATTAAATTAAACAATTATTAAAACTAACTAAAGTATTATTAAAACCGAAGTGTATCTGAATATGAACATTGAAAAATTTTTTCCAAAATACGAATACCAACCCAAATTCCAGATCTTTAAGGCGAACCAAAAAAGCTTTAAAAAAGTTCCTTTTATTAATCAATAAAAATAGATCAGTTTAAATAATGGAAATTAATTTTAAAATACTTTTTGAACGAAATTATGTCTTCAAAGCAAATTAAAGAGCTGAATTGAGCTTTACACGAGCCGAAATAATGTCAAACAGTAATTCAGGCGTAAAAAGAACATAAATCCCCATCAATAGATAAGTAAACCTCAAAGTCTCGGAAAAGTTTTACAAATATTATAATTTAATGTAAAAAAATGGAAGCTGAAGTAAGGAGCGTTAGCCGTCCACTACATACAGAAGAGTCTTGGTTCAAACAAAAGGGGTACGATCTTGATGAAAGCTATACAGTAAAATTCAATTTTGTATGATTGATCTAAAGGCACCTTCTGCAAAATGTGAAATTTCCCCTTCGTCTTACGGAGTG
>JAQQPU010004340.1:34606-52844 GCA_029168905.1 Artemia sp. Kazakhstan ARC1039 | reverse complement strand
AGTCTTATGCAACCAATGATTGTACAAGTTAAAGTTAGGTTAGATTATGTTAGATTAGGTTAAATTAGATTAGGTTAGGTTAAATTTAGTTCTAAATATCAGAAATGGATTAAAAACCTAACTTAAGCTAACCTAAACCAACCTAACCTCGTCTAACCAAACCTAATCTAAACTAACCTCCCATCATCAAACCTTGCTTTAAATTGAAAAAATTGACTGGCAACGGTGACTAAATCCAAGGATAAAAAAAATATTTCGGACAATCACCGGTGAATGTCGGATAACCCGACCTAGTTTCAACTCAATAAATTAGACTATCAACTTGACCTAAAGAAGACAAATATTAAAGTTGCAACCGACCAAATTATCAATCGACTTTCGCCACAGCTCCTTAAAACCACAACAAATAGATAATGAATTCACGAAAGTGTATGATTACTTTAATTTAAATAATCATAACATTGTCAGAGTTAACCACAAATTTTCACTAAGAGAACATTTTCAACTAAGTATGACAAAAGAAAATCCCGAACCTAGATTACCAAGAACTGTACTTAAAAGTCCACCAGTAAGCCTTTCAAAAAATTATTTCTCCCTCAAAAAATCACGATTTTTGAATTAAAATCAACTTGATGGAAGTGAAAAAAAAAAACTTGAGAGCCATGGCTAAATAGAGTAAAGCCAAGACGGATGGTCTTTGTGAGAGCCAAAGCTGGTAAAAGTTTTTGAGAATCGTATAAAGCAAAATCAGAGACAGTAAATGGGGGTCCAAGCCCAAAAAAGATATAACTAAAAATCAAAAGATTGAAACTGAATAAACGGCATACCCACGTTCCTGGACGAGGTTACAATACCCACTACACAATCAAAAGACATAGTAAACAATTTTGGCAACGACGGTCTCTCAAAATGCCAGGATTCATGCTTATGTAAAAATTCACTGATAGCAATAAGAACGGAAATACTAAATATTTCACAAAGAGATTTGAGCCGTCCCTCCCCCCTTATTTTTATGAGAGCATTAAGTAAGTAGATGTTAGACACAGAGCCGTATCCAAGATATTTGTTCTGGGGGAGGGGGTACTAAAATAATTTTTGTTCATGTAGTCTTTGTGACGACAATCTCCTAACATTCATGCTTGCATAAGAATTCACTCTGATACCAAAAAGAACGTGAGGACCTGATAAAGAGAATTTAGTCATTCACCCCCACCCCCCGTTTTGCACGAGCATAAATTGAGCAAATATTAGGGACAGGGTCATATCCATGATTTTTGGGAGAGGGAGTGCCAAAATATTTATTTTCATGAATAGTTTAAAGTTTTTTTTTCTACCTGCATAGTTTCTTTCTAGTTTTTTTGTGGACCAGAGTTCTTTTTACCTGCATATGTACGACCATTTTGCGACCATTACGTTGGGTAATGTTGAATGGCAATCAACACTAGTGTTGTGTGTACTATTCTTTTATTATTAAGTGTTTAGTTTAGAAGTGGCCATACACGAGAGTATTAGTAAATAGTTTGGGTAAGCCTTTCATAACCATTCAATATTTGGGAATTTTAACCCGCAAATGCTATTTTAATGGTTGCAAAACTGTTAAATTGTATTATTAAGAAGGTTTTCTATCTAACTTTAATCGTTCCAAAACTCTAGCTTTAATAGTTCCTAGCGTAAAAACGCACAAAAATTTGGAGAAGGGGGGCATTGCCCCCGTCCCTTTGTATTTTAAAAAGATAAATATTTAGTGGCTGGCCCCTTCTAAAGGAAACATGCTAAACAACTAAAATAGTACCACTAGATTCCTTATAATACACTCTGGTACTTATTAAGAATCCGGTAAACACGCGAGAAAGACCGCATCGAAATCTCAAAGATGCTATTGAAAAACAGGTTTCCACTGCCTAGTGGATGTTGCTCACTCCCTGACAAAGATTTAAACTTTAGTTTTTTGGGATTAAAGGGGCAAAAAAGGTACGGTACTCCTGTACTAAACGTACTCTTTAATATACTGCTAGTTGGGTTAATGCTAATGAGATAAATAAAATAGGATGAATATATAATAGTTTAGAAACAAATTTGGGCTATATATTTGCACATTAGGGTGGTGGGGGTGGGGGGGGGGGGGGTAAAGCATAGCATATATTAAATACGTAACCTAACCTAACCTAGGTACCTTCCCCCCCAAACCCCAAATGACAGTTTAAATATCATAAAAGGAATGAAAACCACGCTTAGCATTGCATTACTCTATAGCCGTCTCTTGAATTAACCCGTCAAAACGGGTTTTTCGTGACTGGTTTCCATTGCAGTATATAAAAGAGTACGTTTAATACAGGATTACCAAAGGTACCTAGGTTATCTATTCAATATATGTTATGCTTTACCCCCACACCTCCCCCCTAATGTGCAAATATATAGCCGAAATTTGTTTCTAAACTGTTATATTTTCATCCTATTTTGTTCTATTTGATTAGCATTAACCAAACTTCACTTCTCACGTGTTTACCGGATTCTTAATAAGTACCGACTCTTTCCAAATATCATGACCACTATGCCCCCCTCCCAATGGTCCCACAGAGACAAACAGCCCTAGTAATATATTTCTCCGTTAATTGAATCATGTGGTGTGTCATAGATTGCCTGTTAAAACGGTTTGGACTCGACAAAATTTACTTTCGCCTTGAATGGCTGAAATATTGGATTATTTAAAGCGACTTTAAACAGTGGATAACAATGGGAGAAAATATGATAATCTGATTAATGGAAACATGCCGCATATTATAAAGCAATAATTTCATTGATTTAGGCGATTTTCAATTTTAAATATACGCTATTCCTATTCTATACCTAGGATCGTCAAAGTGGGGTTGATGTCAGAAAAGCGACCCTGATATTTGGAGATAGTATAAAATAAGGAATACAATGACAGAATTTTTACCCGTTTAGCATTTTTCTTTCCGAATGGGCCAAAAATTTAAAATTTACTTGAAAAAATCTTTATTTGGTATTTTCATTGGATAACATAGACAAATCAACAAAATTACCCCCCCCCCCTCAAATTCGTAAAAATACAAATTGACCCCCCTACACTACACTGTCATGAACTGACGCCTCTGAGCCTAAAATTTTGTTCAAGGTTCTGAAAATGCTCCCTTACACAAATAAAAATGTATTTCCTATTTCCGGTACTGTTGCTTTATATGGGCCTTTACAAGGAAACCAGTCACGAAAAACCCGCCCATTCAAGAGACCGCTACAGAGTAATGCAATTCAAGGCGTGGATTTCATTGCGTTTACCATATTTAAACTGTTGTTTTTGGGGTTTAGGAAGGAAAAAGGTATCTAGGTTAGGTTACGTACTTAATATACGCTATGCTTTATCCCCCCCATCCCCCCTAATGTGCAAATATATAGCCGAAATTTGTTTCTAAACTATTATATATTCATCCTATTTTATTTTATTTCACTAACATTAACCAAAATTGATTTTTTATAAAACCCATATAATGCAACAGTACCTTATTTTCTCTTATAGCCGCGTTTTCAGGCTCAGCATGTTCGAGCACGGGTTGCTCTCGTCTAGTTTCAAGTTTCTAGTTTTTCGTGTAGTTTCAATGGGTTCGAAGTTTCAACCCCGTGTTTGATGCACTAGATGCCTTTACTTTCCACCAGGAGTGCCAAACCAAAATACAATTCTTCTCATGAGTACATCCTTTATCAAAATTATCACTTTCGTATTTTGAACCCCAAACGTACAAATTCCCAGTAAAACTCTAGATGGGGGGCGGGCTTTTTGCTATCTTCGAATAGTTGAGTTATAAGAATGAAACTTTCCAAAAATGAATCAGAGCCTAGATTGTGCCCTGGAAAAATGTTTCTAACTCTTTATGTCTACTCCTTTTCTATCTCTAAGAAAGTGAATGAAAGGTATACACGTATTTTGACATTTAGAAAAATGCGTTTTTCCATAATGCTAGTTTGAGTCTATTTTTCTTCGACAACTAAATCAAAATTCAAGATATATTTTCCCAAATTCTTCAAAAACTTATAAATCAGAATGTTATCATACCCCTGGGTAAGACCTGATCTTCACTCATCATAAAGATTGAGTCCTTAGAATTTCAAAGTGCATTTATGTAGGCTACTATTACCTTGGGGTGTCTGATCTATCCTAATCACTAAAAACAAGCCTCTGAAAGGTAATACTAATACAACATTCGTAGTCCAAAAGCACCATAACTACATCCTGAAACTAAAAAATAACCAAAACAATTCAAACTTATTAAAACAAATCTAAGCTAATTGGATATATCACATTAAGCCCGACAAAAGCTAAATGCACACTGATTCCTCTTGTTAATATAACCTTCACATATGAGGAAGCTGCTGCCGAGAACATGCACTGTGACTACCACCTCGCCGTTCAAAATCCTAGCCACTTCGGGTATATCAAATTTCTTTGGTGACATCAGAGTAGAATAAAGGAAAACATTAAACCGAGTTCGTTAAACCTGAATAAAACAACTGTACAGCAATCCATTATCATTTCATTATTATTACAAGAAAAAAACTCCCCTGAGCTAATTGTTGTTTTTTCAGCTAAATTACATTTGTGACTTTCAATAAATTACGAGTTTTTAGAGTCAAAAATTTCCCCGAAGAGGAAGAAGAAGAAGCGATCCACTCTTTAACATCTTATTTCTGGAAATAAAAGTTTTTCAATTTTTCTAGTTTTTCTTTGTTTTTCAGGAGATTCATCCATAAGTGGCAAGGAAGAAGTAACTAGGACTCATTATCTTAAGTAATCATGTAAGTAAAACCGATACATTTCGTAAAAGTTTTCACGATTTCATCTGGAAGGGGGGGGGGGGGCTCGAAATAACTTCCTAACAGAGTTTATGAGACGGGACTTGTACCTAGCCACCTTCCGAGTTTGTACTCATCTGGTTCGTTGTAGAATTTTTATTTTTTGTCGGACGTTATCTGTAATCTGGATCTTTTACGCCACTTATAGAAAAAAATCAAAGTCGCGAACGGAAACTCCGTATATGACAATCACGCCCATACGGAGAATTTGGGGAGGGAAGTCACAGACCCATCTCCCCCACAAAAAAAAACATGACAAGCAAGCACATACGCAGAACTTGGGGAGGGGAGTCAAAGCCAGTGGCGGATCCAGGGGGCGAGGGGGCGCCCCCTAACGTAGTTTAAAGTAGTGTTCTAAATTAAACTTGCTCCTATCGCAAGTTATCGGATCAACCTATTCCCCTTCCCCCTAAAAAAAAATCCTGGATCCGTCCCTGGTCATAGCCCCATCCCCCTAAAAAACAAAACATGACAAGCACGCACATACGCAGAATTTGGGGAGGGGAGTCATAGCCCCATCCCCCCCCCCAAAAAAAAAATATTTGTTAAATAAAAAATGATTAAAACATTATTTTTTATGGGGGGGGGGGGGGCACCCCCCCCCCCCCTGTGTATATAAGTAAAAAAAAGGGCACTTCCAATCAAAATGAACTTTTCTTTAGCAGAAACTAATGATAGACATTATAAAGCATACCATTTTCGCAGATTCGCAGCGAATTAAGAAATAAAATCAATCAGATAGGTCCCCATACAAATCCCTTTCAATTTCGAGTGCAACGCAAAACAAATCGGATTTAAAGTACTTGTACTTAGAAATTTCATCCTATAGGGGAAATTGAATAAATACATTCATTCAAGATTTATACAAAATCTTGTCTTAGCTATAAACAACACGATATAAAGACTAGTTGTACGAACATTATTGCAAAATATACTTAAGATCAATTAAGACTAGTTTTTGGCTATATCCCCAGGCACTCTCTATTTATCAAAACAATGCGAAAGTGTTATCTATACACTTCTGTAAAAAGCGATTCATCTCCCATGAATTATATGTTCCCACCGCCCCCTTCCAAAAGATGGGGTGATCATATAAACTTGGAAGAAGCTTACATCAAACAATGAAAATACAAGTACCATTTTTAAGAAGTGAAAATGATTGGAGGGCCGCTTTAAACTCGCTTTAATTCTTTGGCGAATAACTCGCTTTTATGGTTGTTTGGTATTTGATTTTAATTCTTATAATTTTTGGTTTTTATTTAGTTTTATTCATCTTTTAAGTTTTTGGTTTTTCTTCGGTTTTTTGGTTCTTTTCGCATTGACTTTCCGCGTTTGTTTTTTGTTGTTGTTTTTTCTTCGGCACTTTCCTTGGATACATTATTTCGTTTGGCGCTGAAGAAGAGAGGCGTTTGTCCTCTCGAAATATTCGCTTTGTTGTGTTTTTTTTTTCAGTAAAAAACCCCATTTTTGCTCGTTTTTCATTCTATATGCCAATTATCGATTTGGGGGATTCTTTAGAACCAATATCGGCGGAGGTTAGTCCTCTCGCCAATGAACCGGAACGACTGCACTTAATTATTTTTATCATTTTTAAGTCGCTGTAAAGGGCCTTTCACAATAAGATTTTACTGACACCAAAATTCAGCCCGTTCCAAAGCCAAAGATTAGCTAAGGCTATTGATCAGGTTTTATCATTGGCAATGGATAATTTAAACACTAAAATCAACTAATGCCATAACTATTTCATGTATTTGTCTTCGTCTCAGGTCTCATACCGTCCTTGTTTCTCCTGTCGTATAAATGTTCCTGAGCTCTGACGAGCCTCAGTAGCTGCTCCCAGAATTTCACCTCCCCTTATTTCTTATTCCAATTTTCTATTTATCTTCTTATTCTTGTATCGAGTGTTAGAGACGCAATTTCGCATTATCTCATCAGCTGAATCAAATTCCGAGCCCTGCAACGGGTTGCTGCAGTTGGGTTCAAATCCCGAGCCCCATATTTATTTTTTGTTTGTAGTTTTTTCTCTATCTGAAGAAGGTTCGGATATTAGCCGAATGGCTAATCTATACTGTGAAGAGATTTTATTTCAACTGATTTCCGAATTAGTACTAGCTAAGAATCGGCATTAGTACAATGTGATTGTGAATGGGCCTTAAAAGAAACGTTCCAGTTCGTTAGTTGCTTTTGAGCTGTAGAGCCTACAAGAACATTGAAATGTCGGGTGGTCAGAAACAGAGCCCCACCCTCAACTACTCCTCTCACGTGCATGCCTGAAGCATATTAATACTTTTGTTATTTTGCTGCAAAGACTGAGAAGGTAGAATCCGAGTATTAAGTCCATTTTATCTTTATCAGAAAGCAAAGACAAAATAGAAAGTCTTTACAGCCTTTAATTTGCCGATCAATTAGTTTTAATAGGCTCCAGCAATATGCTCTCTCGACTTCAGGTCTTGTGACACGGCTTCTTCTTCTCTTGAATATAGGGAAGTATTTTTTCCCTATAAAAATACAAATTACAACTGATGTTGCATAAATCAGTTAAGGCCGGCTAATCCGTGGACATCGCTTCAGTGATCTGATGTCCTATAAAATATTGAGAAGGGCGAACCAGAAGGTAATACGTAGGGGACTGAGATATAATTATTGGAGAAGGAACCCAGCAAAAAGTAACGTTTCCACCTTTGTGCAAACGATTGTAAGCTTTTATTTCACGCTAAATATATTTCGGCAATAGGGGATGAGCAATTACCCCCTTTCATATCAACACTAGTAATCTAGTGTCGCCAAAATATTGATAAGGGAAGAACCAGAAAAAATACTAAAGGAACTGAAATATTTTTGTTAGAGAAAAGAGCCACACGAAAATGAATGAATTTGGTGGGTGTTAAGGTTAACTAAGACAACATCATAAGATGTTGAAATGAAAAATAAAATGAAAAACTGAAAAATAAATAGGGGATATTTAAAGAGTAGCATAGTTGTTTGCCTATTTGTCGCTCTTTGAGATTGAGGTTTGATAAGACTTTTGAGTACCAAAGGATTCTTTTTTTTTAATTTTTTTAAGTAAGGACACTATAGTGGATAGTGTCCTATATTGGATAGTGATCTGATGTCCTATATATAGTGATCTGATGTCCTATCTGATATAATTATTGGAGAAGGAACCCAGCAAAAAGTAACGTTTCCACCTTTGTGTAAACGATTGTAAGCTTTTATTTCACGCTAAATATATTTCGGCAATAGGGGATGAGCAATTACCCCCTTTCATATCAACACTAGTAATCTAGTGTCGCAAAATATTGATAAGGGAAGAACCAGAAAAAATACTAATGGGACTGAAATATTTTTGTTAGAGAAAAGAGCCACACGAAAATGAATGAATTTGGTGGGTGTTAAGGTTAACTAAAACAACATCATAAGAAAAAATCCTTCCTAGTCTGCCCTCTTCTTAATCACGGCTATGAGGTAGGCTACTTGAAGCAAAAAAAACCCATACACTGTCGGTGACAACAACCTTCTGCTGCATGATGGCTACTTAAATCAAGAAAGTATTCTCTGCTATCGCTGAAAACAACAGGATGGGACAAGAGAGAAGGTAACGCCATCTATGATAATTCCCAGGTCTATCTACAAGGCGACGCATATCAATTGTTTGTATTGTGCTGTTTCGTACGCATCCCTAAAGGGCTCGGCAAACGTAGCTGATTTCGGGAACCGATTTCAGCATCAGTGGACAAACGATTGCGGTAAGAAAAATTTGTTGAAAGAAAAATTTATTGCGCGAGATTTTCAAAACAAAGAATCATAGACGCAAATTGTCAACTGGAGTTTATTTATAGTTGCATGATTGATATCAGCTTAGTTCTCAGCTCAGTAGAGGGGGCTTTCACCACAGACATCTCTGGCTGACTATTTATTTGTATCCTTTTTTTGTGATGATCATGATGAAAATCGTCGCCGAAAACTAGAAAATTTTTCAAGCTCAAATCGACGCCGATTTGGGAATCAGTTCAAGAAATCAGCTACGTGTGCCCAGCCCTTAAGTTTCAAGGGTTACGCAGTTTTTTTTCTTTTTTAGTATTATTTTTCTTTTATATTTACTTTGTTGTAAGTTGACAACGGAGCGTTGCGAGGCAGTATTACCAGATATGCAGTCTCAAGCCCGAGGCACATGAAGTTCAAAATGGTGGCTTTAAATGGCGCCAGGCTTTTTAAAATAGCTTTTTACTACTTGAGAAATAAAACGTTTAGCTATAGGAAACAAACATGTTAAAATTCCATGCTGTAAAAGTTAAAAATGGTTTACTTATTCTTTTATCAGTGTTTTCTCAAAACTAAGACACCTACTTAGTTTTTTTCTTATAATAAATATATTTCTTATAATAATATAGCAATTATATTAATATAATATATAATGTTTTTTTTCCTCAAAAGTCAAAACTTCAAATTCTTAAATTATTAATTATTTCATTCAGATTAAAACGAATCTTCTGAAGGGAACACAATAATAAATAAAGTAGCACAACTCAATTCTGCAATCAGCACCCTTTCTAAATATAATGCTCGCTACCATGACAACTGGGCCCCCCTACCCTGGTGGAGTTAGATATAACCCTAAATAATATATAAATCCGTTCCTTTATTGCTTGTGAATCATGTAATTGCGAAACGATGAATAGTGGTATAAATATATTATTTAAAGATGATTAAAAACGTAGGGGAAAATGGAAGGAAAAATGAAAGTAACGGTGAAAGGGTAACCCTTTCACCGTTACTAGGAAAGGGTCGTCCAATTTTAGTTTGGTGTTTTTATTTTAAGGTTTGGTTTTTATATTTTTATCAGTTTTATTCTGCACTGAGGACGGTCAAGCGGAGGTCTTGACCGAAATATTTGCATAATTTTTCAATTTTTTCACTGGCTGTTAATTGTCCTCGTTTCCTTTCTTCGCGATTTTTTGTTTATCANGCTGTTAATTGTCCTCGTTTCCTTTCTTCGCGATTTTTTGTTTATCATGATTAGCCAGTGTGGTCTCAGAAATTATTTACAAAAATGATACAAAAAAACTCATCCCATTATTGATGATAATACGCGTCGTGTTAATATTTTCTTTGAGACCCCTCAATTTAAGATTCGTTTTGTACTTTGGTCATTCTAAGGGGATACCAAAATTCGTTAACCTAAAGGCTTGGCCACACACAGCAAACATCAGAGACACGTTTCTTCGCTCCTTTCCAAACGCATTACCTCTATATGGGTAGTGTCAGGGCAAGTAAAGACGGCAGGTCGTAACAGTGACTTTTGGAAGCAATGAATGACAAGTCACGCAATGAAAGTTCATCCACTGTCTGTCTCATGTAATAAATATCTCCTTTAATTATATCTCAACCTCATTTTAAATATATCTCAAAATATATCATACCTCCTTTAAATATATCTCAACCCTCAATATATCCCAAACCTCCTTTAGTTCGAATTCAAATTGTTCAATATAATTTTAATTGTATTGCCTTGGTTTTGATGTGGATGACCCTTTTTGGTGTTTCCCTTATGTCATATACCAGGAGCAATTACAGTATTGCATGACCAATTAAAAGTACTAGAGGAGCAACTACAGCATTACACAATTAGTCATATTTAATTGTTAATTTAAACTTGACTGATCAGATTTGGGGGTCTCGCAAGAGTGGCCCATATTTTTGCGGGAATGGAAATTTATCTGAACACCAGACAGAGTATTTATGCAAGGGTTTTATGACAAAATCGAAAAAAATTGTGGACCCCAAATTTTCTGTTCAGTTAAAAAAAAAGATGCTTTGATATACTTTCAAAAAATCAAGACAGGACCAATTTTACCCTGAGACCACTCCCCCTCTCTCTGTCTCTTTGCCAGACCTGCCCTTTGATATCTTAATCTGGCAACGGTTATACAGACATGTTTTACGAGGTATTTATAGGAATATCAAATTGAAAACATAAGTCTATAGTAGAATCTAGAGTAGTCTATTTGAAAGTAGTCTATCGGCAATTTTCACTGCAAATGAAGAACCAAGATATTAAAAGCCACTATACTTCTTCTCTTGAATTTCTGAATGATGAAAGGTTGCCAGAAATCTTAATAATTCTTCTTTTGTTTGAGCTTATGGGATTCCCAGTCAAAATTTGTTAGCCCCCTTCCTGTTTCTCCGCACTAAAGTGAAGCGTTTCATGAGGGTCTCGCACTTTTCAAAACCTGATGTACATCTCGGAGTGCCAAGTGTGTTGCATGGTTCCGTCACGCTTGACAAGTCCCTCAATGCTTGCAATAGTTCCACGACGCTTGACACATTCTGGCCACGCTTGGCACTTGCCACCAGGTGCTTGAAATTCCTAATGTTGGAATCCCCTCTTCTGGAAAGCTATGACAGTTTTAGATTCTATTCAGGGCTTTGGAGTCGCTGTTTTAGTAGATTTCTGCTGAATGGAGTCGGAACCGCTATATTGAAAATGTATAAGAGTCAGAGCTGGAGTTGGTATATTGAAAATGTCTGGAGTCGTAGTTACGAAAAATTGGAAACACAAAAAGGCTGGAGTCAAGCCAAATACTCTTAAAGACTACTAAAAAGTGGCAATAACAAACAAAATTAATATTTTAGGCTAATTTTTAGGTTTCAGGTTTTAGGTTAAATTTTTAGGGTTTTTTCTGCACCATAGCACTACTATAGAAACAATTTATACAATTATTTGTATCACTATTCAAAAATATACATATTATATTTGCATATACATTACATATAACTAAATGTGATAGCTAGCTAAGTATTACAGCTTGGAGTTGGAGCACTCATGTTTGAAGTTTCAGGAGCTGTAGTCAGTATATTCAAAATGTTTGGAGTTGGTTATAACTTACAACCAACTCAACAGCTTTGGTTCTATTACAGCTACATGTCTTGTGGAAGTTCTTTGGATTCTAGACACTAGACTATCAAGTTGAATACTTCTCTTTGTGAGGGTGTGGTCAGCCAAGGTTTTACCTCAAGGTGCTAGTTTGTGGGACCTGAGGCACTGTCAAAATGATTTTGAGGACTTTGCTGAGGTGGGGTTAGCCCATTACATTCAAATAGGAAATGGTCAATAGTTTACTTATATGAACATAGATTGGTGCATAAACTTTCTACTTCTTCAAGAAGATTGAAAAAAAGACAGCATTGACAGATCATAGATGTTGCAGATGAAAATTACAAAAAAAATTTCAAATCAATGCTGAACCACTAAACCATTTAATTAGTTTCTTCGTCGAGTGGTTAGCATGCTAGACTGGGACTCCCTTGTCTGCGGGGACAGGGGTTTGAGTTCTAGTGATCATGGTTATTTGGAATTGAACAGCGTTTAGTAATATGACTCTGTAAGCTCAGCCACAGTTGACCCAGTTCTAAATGGGTATCTGGAAAAATCAGGGGGGACAACACAGGATGCGTTGGATGATTTCCCCCAACTACGCCATGTACTCCAGACTAAAGGCGGGGAATCAGAATATCAGTACCTGCACTATGCAGACAATTGGTGAGCATACAAAAATAATTTTTAAAGTTTTTTTGTCAATAGAGCACCAGCTTGCCACCTGAATTTCCAGATTAGTGTTCAATAGTTATTGCATTCTTCAAACATACCTAAGCCCCCTAAATTTCAGTATAGGATAAACAGACTAACCTTTTACGCTCATAACTGTCATGACCATATCTTTCTATCCTTTTTTCCCTCCAGCTCCAGCCCCTATTTCGCTCATCTCGATAAGAATGTGAGCGTGAAGGATCATACCGAGGAGAGCGGGATCGAGTTCTACTCTTTGACCGAGAACTCGAAGATGAGCTACTACAACTATAGCTTCGTGAGCGAGACGAAGAACGCCGTGGACGACTTCGACTTCGTGAATTCCTCCTTCTATGCATCTACAAAAAAAATAAAAAAAAATAAAAATACAATTAATACAAAAGCTCAAAAAAGTAAAAGGAAAAAAAAAAATCAAGAGTACAAAAAAAATCACAACCAATCATCCCATTTAAACACACACTCTTTCATAGCTGTGGAAATAAATAGGTTGTCTCTTTTATGCATATATTTGTAATAAAAAAAAGACTTTTTCATGCTGACCAATGGTCTGCATAGTACAGATACCGATCTCCAGATTTTCTATCTTTGGCCAGGAGTGCAATGCGTGGTTAGGGGCAAATCATCCATCGCTTCCCATCAGAAGCATCAGATAAAAAAGCCTCTAAAAAAATATCATATTGGCCAGGGCTAACAATATTTTTGATAATCCCAGACTAAAAAACTAAAAGATTTGGGACATCCAAAAATGAGCCATAAGTTTTGTTGCCCCCTTATTGACTCAAAAACTAAACTCGAAAACTAATTTCGTAAGTTACTGGGCTAGGTAGGCACCTATGTAGAAAAAACTGAACTCAATTTTGGTTATATTTACTATATTAATTTTGGCTATATTTAGATTATGTTCTTAAAAGACCAGAAAACACAATATATTTCAAACAGATTCTCTTTAAGCATCATAAACTATAAAATAAAAACTAGTTGAGACTTCCAGGAATTAATATCATATATTTTAAACAATCAATTTAGTTTTACAAGCCTGATATAAAGTACATTCTGTCTTTAGTTTCTTTGTTTTAAACAAACTCCTTTCAAATGTACAGAAAATCAATGACTATATGATTTACCAATTTGTAAATCTAAAACTGCTTCAACAAACAACAGATTTTCTAAAAAAAAAAAGACCAAAAAATTAACTTAAATTTGAACAATAATACTTGTTTTGAGATACTTAGTCACCAATTTTGCATTTGTTTGAAATAAAACGAAAAGGTAAAGTTTTAATAAAAAAAATGTCCATTTGAACCTGATGTAATCATTTACTTTAATTTCAATTCATTTTAGGTTTCGTTTATTCATTCATAGCAATTTCTGGTTGTTTTATGTTTAACTTGATAAGTCATTTAAATTTTATCAATTTAGTCACTGATCTAGTATTGTACAATTAGCATCATAATTTCCCTGTGTGAGGTTTTCGACCATGCTGATTCCAATTGTACACTTTTCATTTTGATCTGCACCCTTTTCGAGGGGTTTCAGGCTTTTATCCAAATCACCATAAATTCTTTTTTACAATAAACTTTTACTTTTAAGACGAACCAAAATAATAGTTCCCATTCCTGAATCAGTGTCAGATGACAATTTTTTTCACTAGGCAGTTTTTTGTTTTTTTTTTCAAAACACATTTTTTAACTTTTAGTTACTATGGTCTGTGGTTTGAAGACCCCGGCACCGCTCCGTTGAAGGAAGACCGGCGGCGGCGGGGCCAAAAACAGCAGGCCGCGCTGCGGCGCCGGTAAGATGTCGGCGGCGCGCCGCCGGCGTGATCAATGTTGACCGCAAACATTAATGTTTTCATCAGTGTTTCTCAAATCACAGTTTAAATTTACAACAGATTCGAGTCTATTCATGAGTCCAAAAATTCACAAGTCGCTGGCTGAAAACTGTTCTTCTTTGTTATTCATCAAGAGAAGTAGAAATGTGCTAGAAACGAAATGGCTGTGGCGTTTCAGAATCCTTGCATAATACGAGTAGTTGAAGTATTTATTAGTTATGTATTCTTAACATAAATAATTATCAAAATTAGTAGTTTTTTTCCATCAAGCATTACTGCATATACAACTTCAAATACCGTATCACAAAATTCGTCAGTTATCTAGGTAAAAACTTTGAATATAATTTTGAACTTAGAAGCTTAATTTTTTCATAATGCCCTTTGCCTATATCTGTTTTGTCACCTTTAAAACAGTTGAAATGGGTGACTTTGATATTGATTGTTTTTTTTGCCCTTTTGGATTCTTAAAAAGACTTCTTGTGTTAAAAACTGGTTTTTAATTACAATTTAAAAAAATGCATTTTAAAGTTTTTTGGCTTCTTTATAGAATATATGTCATGTAGGCTAAGGCTGAACTGCTGCTTTTTTATTGCTTTTGGCTACTCTTTTGGATATTATTCGTTTTTTTTCTTTTGGGGATTCATTCCAAATTATAAATTGATAAATACCTAATATCAGTCAAATTATAAACTACATCTAAAAGGAGTAAATTTATCAAATTGAAAAATACATGATGAACACCTCACATGAGAACACTTCAATTACAATGAAACAAAAAAACACTTAATGATTTATTCGGTATGAAGAAAAATTAGATGTCAGCTATTTTCTGGTAAAAAATGAAAAGCTCATCTGTTTTAAATGTAATTAAATGAAATAATATGCAGACTAAAGTAGCTCCAGGAAGATGTTGAGATTTTCATCCTAGTTCGTCACTTTTAATCCAAGCAAAATGTTAGGACACTTAGCATCAGTTATTGAGCTTAAGCTTTGATTTCCAAATGCTCACAAAAATTACCAAATTTAAGAAAGTCGCAACAATAAGTCACCTGTGGTCAGAATACTCAAAGACTCCTCTTAGATTCCCACCCAGGCTCAAAGCTTCTGCTATGGTCATTTCCATGGAAATCTCCAAAGAGTTTCTTTTTAAAATAGCTTTCAAGTGTAGTTAGGGGTATTTAGCCTTTTTTGCTTTTCTTCAAAGCTTTGAAAAAGGTGTTATAATATTCCAAATGTTACATTTGTTATATTTGTGCATATTTTTGGTAATCATTTGTGGGGTGATCAAATTTTTTAAACCACTGTAGATATGTAAGAATGTTGCAACATCTAGTACCCTGAGGTCATAAGACTTTCAAAGACTCCTCCTTGAACCACCCAAATTGAAAGATTTATTGGAATATTTCTGGTCTACACTGTTATTACAAAAGTGAAGAATAATATTATGACCTGGCCTTTTAATTTAACTTGGGCACTGGACCAAGGGCACCATTGTCACTCAAACGCAACATTAGGTGGGGATGTCAATATCGCTTTTGTCACACCAATTCGTTTTAGTGTGAATCTGCCTGGTACTTATGAATGAATCTTTTCAAATTAAACCCGTTTCATCAATAAGAAAAAAAAGGTTGGGCGCATATGTCCCTTTCCCTTTGGACAATAAAACCATGCAAGTGCTTTATCAAGTATAACTCATGAAAATCTTGCTATCACGTAAATATAATAACTCCCTATGCCCCCCCCTCCCTATGGATACTATCTTGATAGGACACCGTCTCTGCTTTAAATAAAAAAAATAATTAACTTATTGGCACCCCTGCTTTCAAAAAAAATCGAGGTAGTATCATTTAAATATGATAGCTCACTACCCCCCCCCTCTGGATACCACCTTGATAAAATGCCGTCTCTGCTTTAAATTTAAAAAAATAACTTTTTGGGATCCCTGCTTTCAATAAAAAAAATTTGGGATATTATCATTTAAATGTAATACCCCCTACCCCCCCCCCCAAATGGATACCACCTTGATAGGATACCGTCTCAGCTTTCATTAGAAAAATAAGTTACTTAATAATTAACTTGGTCACTATATGATTCAAACAAACACGCAAAATAACGTTAAACAGCTTAGTGTTCCTTGAAAAAAAAAACTGAGGGTATGAGTAAAGGGGTACAAAGACAACAACCAAAATGTTGAAATTATTCAGATATACCTCAAATTATTGGAAAACTGAATCATAGATTTGTCATGGCATTCAATAAGATCCAAAGAATCTAATAAAAGGGAGTACACACAAAAGACAAATTATGCCAGTAGCCTATGAGAAATTGCAAAATATCCAAGACTATGAACAAGTCTTAATGGGGGGCCCTGGGTCTATCAAAATATTTCAATGGTTTCCCAGGGAATTTGATATCATTTTGTTCTGTCTCCACTTTAAATAAAAAAAAAAAATTATCCTTTTGGCATCCCTGCTATCAATAAAAAAAATAAGGTATTATCACTTAAAAATGATAGCCCCCTATCCCCCCCCCCATAGGCAATAATTTACAATTTATTTATGAGTCATATTTTTGGGGTAGCTTCTGAACAATTGAGTATTAAACATTCAGGCGTTCAACAATTGAGCATTAAAAATTAAGAAAATCTTATCTAAAAACAGCAAAAAAAAAAGTCTGCAAACCTACAATTCAGCTGTAGAAACAATCTGTCGGCTGTCAATTTCAAAATCCAACTGAAGGCTGAAGCTATATAGTAGTGAATTCGTTCTATAATTCTATTCAACTTGAAAATAAAATTCTTGACTAAAAACAATGTTAGAAATAGCGATTGGGAAACTACATTCAAAATAATTTAAACTCATTCCATAAAGAAAATACTGTTTTTGTCAACATATGAAGAACTGTGTATATTGCATTATTTGCAATTGCATATTGCATCTGTCTGGTTTTTATGCAAAGTAACAAAAAGAAACGAAAATTAATGAACAAGAGAGTAGTGAAGAATTATGGTATGCAAAGTAATATTTGGCAGGGAAATTCACTGGTGATAAATCGCTAGGGGTGGCACCATGATTGCATGATTTTTGAGGATTCAGGGAACCAAATTTTTTTGGGGGGTGACAAATAGATTTTCGGGGAAATACCCAAAAATTTGGGGATAGTGCAAGCCCTTTTTGATTTCTAATCAGGAAAATCGAAATACTAAACCACATGAGAAGGAAAAGCTCTGACTTTGTGGTTGATGCAATAAGTAATTGCTGCAAAATTAATTTAAAGTCGACCAAACGCCACCGACTCTGTCGGCGGCGGCGCGCCTTTGGTGCGCCGGCGGCGTTCGACCGGACCTCTCGTCGGCGGCGTTCGATTGATCTGCCGGCGCGGCGCCAGGGTCTAGTGGTTTGCTCTTTACTAGGTTGCAGCTACCACTGCAACCATGATACAGAATGAGTTTTAAGGGAGAGATGAGGGGAGGGTGAAGATAAAAAATGATGTATAATCCCTGGGGCCATAAACAGGACTTTTGTTTTTTAGGGGAGGGTAAAAAAAAGAGACATTAAAACATGAATCAAAATTTTAAATTTATCTTTAATCCCTTTTGATTTATTGGAATATTTCTGGTCTACACTGTTATTACAAAAGTGAAGAATAATATTAAACTCCAAAATGAGCAGAATTTATTCCATAGGGGTAAACGCATTTACCTAAACCTTTGTATATGCAAGCACTGTGAAAAAAGGAGAATTTACTGTTGTTTATTTGGTAAATTTATCATTAATATTCAATTACTAACTAATTAAAGTTAACATTGCAAAAAATGAATTTTTTCTATATAATAGTTTTAAAAGTATTATATAATATGTATTATATAATAATAGTATACATAATAGTATTATATAATATATAATAAAAGTATTATATATATATATATATATATATATATATATATATATATA
>JAQQPU010004340.1:16271-33144 GCA_029168905.1 Artemia sp. Kazakhstan ARC1039 | reverse complement strand
TGATACCCTTGGCTGGTAAAACTTTAAAGAGTTCTGCCACTTGGATGAACAATGACTAAACTCAAATAAATTGTCACAAGACACATGGTCAATAACCTTTATAATACAGAAAGTGTTGACAAGGTCCATTCTGTCCCTTCTGAATTGCAGAGATGGTAAGCTCTGCATGGTATGGAGGAAACAGGGAGATGGGAGGCAGGAGAAGGAGGGATGGGTAGTGACATTTGTAAGAGGCTGGGTATAATATTGGAACAAGAATTTTTCTTGTTCAAGCATTTGGGACAGGAGCTGATTAAAAGAGGAGGGGGAATAGATAATGAGTAAGGGTTTGTTAATTGTTGAGCTGTGTTTGATGAACTTTTGTGGGAGATTTTGATTGGGTGCAGTGTACTAAAAAGGACAGCCAAAGGGGGAGGAGTGACTCCTACAATTTATATCTTTTAAAGATTGGTGCAATTTTCTTCCTGGGGGTAGATAAAGAGAAGGAGGAAGCTTAACATGGGATTTAGAGCAACCAAAATAACAACCACTGGAAAAAGGTACAGATATTAACATACTTAAAATTGTGCTCAAGCATGCTACATTTATCTAATAGGTAGAATTTACATAAATATAACAAATTGCAGTGACTAGCTCTACAATTACCACTTGAGAATTTTTTACAAATGTTTGAGGAAATATCACTTTTGGCCAGGTCAGGGATTGTACAGTAATTTTGTTTCTTGAGGCTTTGAGCAGCTGTTATAGCTGTATGATTATGTGAACAATTTTGCCAAGTTTGCAATTTGCTTGAAAAACTTACAATTTTCATTAGCACTTCTATCAAAATTTTTTTTTGTAAAAACTTGCTTGAAGCACAATCATCTCTAAAAGTACAATCATCTCCTATTTTGCATGAACCAGCCAAAATCATATTTGCACATTTATATATTTGAGACAAAGGGGCTTATTTCAACCCCAAAAGTGGCAGATTCTCCACAATTGACCTACAAATTGTGTCATTAAATATTTTGAATAAAATTTATGTAAAGAAAATTGATAGTCTATGTACTGACCCCTTTGCTATAGTTTGCTCCCTAAATGAACCTGCTGAAACTCTATCACATACCTCCAAATATATCAACACTAAAGCAAATTGGTCTATGTTCCAAAATAAGCTAAATGATGAAATTACAAGTTTCACACAAAATTCATGCATTTCAAACACAACAGTTGACACACATGCTGAAATCTTGACATCTTTACTAATAAATACAGCTAATCATGCTATCCCCAGGACAACACCCAAGAAAACCTTCCCTAAACACATTCCTAAAGCATGGTGGACAAATGAGTGCCAAAATAAATGGAGAATAAAAAAGGCAGCTAGGACAGAATTCATAAAAAAACCATCACCTACTATATATTTAAAAAAATTACAAGCAGAATCGAATCTAAAAAGGACTATAATAGATGCTAAATATAAATACCAGAATAGTTTTGCAAATAATCTCTCCAGAGAAACACATGAGCCAATTATACATAGTCATAAGCCACATCTGTGGGAAAAAGACTTCCCCCAACCCACTCCTGTATGAGCTTATACATAATACCCATTATGACAATGATAATGAAAAAGCTAAGCTATTTGCAACTCTTTTTGTTAATAAGCTAACATCAAATTATCAAAGCAAAATGTCCCCAATTCCTATGAACCAAAGTTACCAACCATGCCCAGGATCCAAGTACATAACTACTCCATTTTCAATCCAGGAAATGAATAATGCAATACATCATATTAGGACCAAAACTAGTGGCAGCTATGACAATATACACCCTAAATGGATAAAGAATCTCACCCCTTCATACAAACAAGAACTGCTAAATTGTTATAATCACGCTTGGGCATCTTCTATGTTCCCCAATATATGGAAATGTTCATCCCTCCAACCAATCCTAAAGAAAAATAAACCCAAAGATAACCCTGAGTCCTATAGGCCCATAATGATTACTCCTGTGATGGGGAAAATAATGGAGAAAATGATCTATTACAGAATCCTCTGGTTTGTTGAAAAAAGTAATATGATCCCTCACACTCAAACTGGATTCAGGAAACACCACTCCTCAACAGATGCTTTCATTTTGCTAACAAATGCAATAAATGAATCATTCTAAAAAAATAATGTCCTAGTTGCAGCTTTCCTAGATTTTGAAGGGGCATATGACAATGTGAACCACCAAATCCTTTTAAACAAATTTGCAAACCTTGGACTACCCCCCAAGCTAGTATCTTTTATAAAATCCTTCATAGAAGTGTGAAGTTTCATTGTTTGTGTTGGTTCAGCCTCTTCACCCCAAAAGACATTAACCAAAGGCCTACCTCAGGGAGCAGTCCTCAGTTGCCTCCTCTTTGCCCTATATCTCTGGGACATGAACCTACCCCACACGAATCTACAATATGCCAACAATCTGGTGCTATGGTCATCTGGCAACACCTTTGAGATAGCACAGTCAAATCTGCAAAAGTCACTTTTCCAATTTGAAAACTTCTCTCAACATTCAGATTTACCCATTGCACCTACCAAGTCAAAAATAATTCAATTTCACCCAAAGCAAAACCATGTTAATGCAAAACTAACTCTAAATAAAACAACTATTCCAGAAGACAATCATATTAATTACATAGGTCTCATGCTTGACCAAAAACTTAATTTCCACCTCCACATTTCAAACACAATAAAAAAATGCTATAGAAAAACAAATATACTAAAAAGACTTCTTTCCACACACTGGGGCTGTAAGGAGAAAACCTTACTCCAGTTTTATAAATCACATATAAGACCCCATATTAACTATGGGCTCATCGTCTATGGTGCATGTGCAAAGACCCAGATGCAAAAAATTGAAACAACACAAAATGATATAATACGTCTCATATTTGGTCTTAGGAAACCCACAAGCACCAAGTTTCTGCTTATGGAGAGTGGATTAACAACAATAAGGGAGAGACATAGCTTTCTCTTGACAAAACATCTTACCAAAATTGAATCAAATAGCTCACACACCCTACATAATTGGTTAAGAAATCCAGCCATGTATAGAGGCATTGCAGATGAGTATGCCAATATTCAGAAGAAGTTTCCCATACCAGCAAAGTCTATTGCACCCACTTTCCACCAATCCCCTCCATGGAATTGGGCAAGTCCCATACTAAATACTGATTTCTCAAAGTGAAATAAAGATTTAACCCCCATTGCTTTTGTCCAGAAAAAATTTCCTGAACTTAATAAAATTACATATAAAAATCACTTCCAAATATTTGTTGATGGGTCAAAAATGAATGAGAAGGTAGCAAGTGGTGCTTTCCTTCCTCACCTGAAAATTGCAATGGGCAAGAGATTATATAATAATTTATCTATAATGTCTGCTGAGTTAAATGCCATAATCATGGCATTAGAAAACCTTAAGGAAAACCAACCTGATTGAAAATTCAAATAATATTATTGTATATTCTGACTCTTTATCAAGCCTTGAGTTGCTGGCTTCAGCTCCACAGTATAAGTTGGACATTGACACTTATCATTGTCTCAGTATCATAGATAATCTTGCTTCAAGTGGCATAAGAACTTATTTTCAGTATATTCCTAGCAACTCCGGCATAAGTGGTAATCATCAGGTTGATGAAATAGCAACAAATGCTATAAATATTGATCAGCCAAGTGGGAGACCAATCCCAATTAGAGATATTTACCAATGGAGGCTATCAGATATTAATTTTAATAAGATTAATCCTATCCTTTCCCCCTTTCCCAATAAGCATCTTTCTAAAATTTATCATAGAATTCATTCTGGAACAAATGGACTAAATTTTCATGCATTCTCATATAAGTTTTCTAATTCAAGTGGTTCAATTCCCCTGTCCCCTCTTTGCAGGCATTGTAATATGAATAATGAAACAATTGACCATTGCCTATTTGAATGTAATATGCTGACGTCTGCACAACATACCTTGCTTTGTAATCTGTTAAAATGCTTCAAACACCACAAAATATCACTATCAGCCAAGAGCCTAGCCAACTATACCTGCACACAGAGCATAGAAATCGACATCTATCATCTCATAATTGAACTCCTAGAGTCTAAAGATCTACTGAAAGATATCTGAAAATATCTAATAATCATGAGGCAATCAAGCCAGTAGCTCTGTAGCCCACAGAGTGAAGCAAAAGGAAAAGGGCTAAATAGTATTACTGAAAAGCCCGCCTGCTGTTAAATAGAAGAAGAAGACCTGTAATATTGAACTGTTCTTTGAAGAACATCTGAAAATATCTAATAATCATGAGGCAATCAAGCCAGTAGCTCTGTAGCCCACAGAGTGAAGCAAACGGAAAAGGGCCTAAATAGTATCACTGAAAAGCCCACCTGCTGTTAAATAGAAGAAGAAGAACAATCAGGAAACAACCAGTTATCAGTACCCCACACGAATCTACAATATGCTGATGATCTGGTGCTATGGTCATCTGGCAACACCTTTCAGATAGCACAGTCAAATCTGCAAAAGTCACTTTTCCAGTTTGAAAAATTCTCTCAACATTCAGATTTACCCATTGCACCCACCAAGTCAAAAATAATCCAATTTCACAGTAAGCAAAACCATGTTAATGCAAAACTAACTCTAAATAAAACAACTATTCCAGAAGATAATAATATTAATTACCTAGGTGTCATGCTTGACCAAAAACTTAATTTCCACCTCCACATTTCAAACACAATCAAAAAATGCTATAGAAAAGCAAATATACTAAAAAGACTTCTTTCCACACCCTGGGGTTGTAAGGAGAAAACCTTACTCCAGTTTTATAAATCACATATAAGACCCCATATTGACTATGGGCTCATTGTCTATGGTGCATGTGCAAAGACCCAGATGCAAAAATTGAAACAACACAAAATGATATAATACGTCTTATATTTGGTCTTAGGAAACCCACAAGCACCAAGTTTCTGCTTATGGAGAGTGGATTAACAACAATAAGGGAGAGATGTAGCTTTCTCTTGATAAAACATCTTACAAAAATTGAATCAAATAGCTCACACACATTACATAATTGGTTAAGAAATCCAGCCATGTATAGAGGTATTGCAGATGAGTATGCCAATATTCAAAAGAAGTTCCCTGTACCAGCAAAGTCTATTGCACCTACTTTCCCCCAATCCCCTCCATGGAATTGGTCATTTCCCATAATAAATACTGAATTTTCAAAATGGAATAAAGATTTAACCCCCATTGCTTTTGTCCAGAAAAAATTTGCAGAACTTAATACAATTACCTATAAAAATCACTTCCAAATATTTGTTGATGGGTCAAAAATGTATGAGAAGGTTGCAAGTGGTGTTTTCCTTCCTCACCTGAAAATTGCAATGGGCAAGAGATTATTTAATAATTTATCTATAATGTCTGCTGAGTTAAATGCCATAATCATGGCATTAGAACACCTTAAGCAAAACCAATCTTTGATTGAAAATTCGAATAATATTATAATCTATTCTGACTCTTTATCAAGCCTTGAGTTGCTGGCCTCAGCTCCTCAATATAAGTTGGACATTGACACTTATCATTGTCACAGTATTATTGATAATCTTGCTTCAAGTGGCATAAAAACTTACTTTCAGTACATTCCTAGCCACTCTGGCATAAGTGGTAATCATCAGGTTGATGAAATAGCAAAAAATGCTATAAATATTGACCAGCCAAGTGGGAGACCAATCCCAATTAGAGATATTTACCAATGGAGGCTATCAGATATTAATTTTAATAAGATTAATCCTATCCTTTCCCCCTTTCCCAATAAGTATCTTTCTAAAATTTATCATAGAATTCGTTCTGGAACAAATGGACTAAATTTCCTTGCATTTTCATATAAGCTTTCTAATTCAAGTGGTCCAATTCCCCTGTCCCCTCTTTGCAGGCATTGCAATATGAATAATGAAACAATTGACCTTTGCCTATTTGAATGTAATATGCTGACGTCTGCACAACATACCTTGCTTTCTAAACTGTTAAAATACTTTAAACACCACAAAATCCCACTATCAGCCAAGAGCCTAGCCAACTATACCTGCACACAGAGCATAGAAATAGACATCTATCATCTTATATTTGAACTCCTAGAGTTGAAAGATCTGCTGAAAGATATCTGAATATATATAACAAATATGAGGCAATCAAGCCAGTAGCTCTGTAGCCCACAGAGTGAAGCAAAAGGAAAAGGGCTAAATAGTTTTACTGAAAAGCCCGCTTGCTGTTAAAAAGAAGAAGGAAGTTCAATTAATTGCAACAATTTTTGCAATTCAAAGAAAAGAAGAAGATGCACACTTCAGTTCCTGCATGATATGAACAATTGCACCCTCCATATATGTCACTGAGTTAGAAAATGCTCTTAGTTTGGACTCAGGACAGACTAACCTCTGTCTAACCAAAATCATTTCTTCTAAATTTTTTTACACCAAGAGGTTAACAGCCCAAAATAAAAATCCCAAGGTGTTCACAGATCAGATCAATCAACTAGCCTATTATTTATAGCCAACTCAGGCATAAATAAAATAAAGTCCCAGTAGCCGTAGTCATGGCACCCAGGTCAGCTTTTCCTGATCAGCCCCTCTCCCCTTTGAATAGCACTTCTTCAGTTGAAATGTATTAACTACAATGATTCTGCATATTATGAAGTAAGTTAGAAGCTATTTGTATTGACACAAATTTATTGACTTGGTGGTGTTTTTCCTGAGTAATAGAAAACAAGCAGTTAAAGTGTTTGGAGAAAATTAGCCAACATATCTCTCTGATGTTGTGGAAGTGAGAAGTGGTGTGCCTCAAGGCACAGAATTTTATTCAATATTTTTATAAATGATGCACCTTCAAACATCAAAATAAATAGGCCTTTAAGCAGACAATTCAAAAGTAATTGGTTCATTTGACAGTTAAAAAAATAGAAACCATTCAAGTAGACTTGGACTCATTTACTTTCTGGGAAGAAATTTGGAAGCTAGAGTTCAATATCCAGAAATGCAAAGTTATCTACTTTGGTGAAAAAAAAAACAAAGAAAAAACAGTGGACAAAACAAGGCAATGTATTGTCAGTAGTCATCCCAAATCTGACCTGGATCTATTGGTTGATGTTAAAGTTAAGTTTACATGACCAGACCATTGCTGCAAAGGCTAGTCAGATTCTTGGTATATTTAAGAGAACTTTCAGTAGCCATTCCCCCTCATTTTTTTTCAAAACTTTTTAAAGGTTTAATTTACCCTAAGCTAGAATTGGGTATGTGCATTGGAAACCCAATTAATAAATCTGAACAAGAAACTATAGAATCAGTTCAAATGCACCATAGGCTCCTATGGCATTCCTTACCCCTCTTGGCTTGAAAAATTGGATTTACCCAAACTGGCTTATTGCCAGAAGAGAGGGGGTGTGATTATGGCATTCAAGCTGGTTAACCATAAAAAACTTAACCCTAATATCTTTCAACAGGATTTCTATTCAAGAACAAGAGGGCATGATCAAAAATTTTTCAAGAAGCATGCCAATTCAAGGTTGTATAGCAAATTCTTTTCTAATTGTGTGGTGAGTCAACAGAACTTGCTAGACAGGATACAGTCTCTTCTACCAGTATTCTTTCACTCAAATCATCAGTTGACAAGGAATGGTGCAACAAGCCTTTGCAATTAGTTTGGGACCTACCTGTTCAGTCAGCACACTATCTTCACTGACCAGCAACTACAGGAACATCCTATTGCTAGCAAATAAGTGTGTTGGGTCAGATGGCAATCATGCACAACTCTTAAAGGAAGCTCATATTCATTTATTACTGCCACTCTCAATGCTCTTCCAAAAGTCTACTGACACCAAGTCATACCATTGGACTGGAAAGCTGCCCATATCTTGTCAATACATGGAGGAGTTGACAGGACCAAAATTCCCAATTATCAGCCAATCAGCATTAGCTCTGCTGTTGGTAAAATTCTAGAAGGCATTATGCCTTCAATAAAGTCTGTCATCAAATGCTCCAGTTGAAACTGAAGACAATTGGTATTGAAGAGGGTGTGGTGGACTGGATTATGTCTTTCTTGAAGGGAGGAAAGCAGTAAGTCAGAGTTTTGGTGAGGGTTGTACAGCTTTCTATTCTGAAATAGCAGAGGTCTAAAGTGGGGTGCCTCAAGGAACTGTTTAGGGACCTACACTATTCAATATCTACATTAATGATGCTCCAAAAAACATGACTGATAAACTTAGCCTATATGCTGATGACTTGAAACTTATTGGTCCTGTTGACACACAGCAGGGTGTAGCCTCAATAATGTCAGACCTAGATGGCTTATGCAAATGGGCCAATATATGGAGAATCAAGTTTATTGTTGAAAAGTGCACAGTTATCCATTTTGGAAGATATAACCCACAATGGCAATATTCAATGTTATCAATTCCAGTAAGAGACAACCAATTTCTAAGAGTACCTCAGATAGAAATTTGGGGGTTGTTCTGGATGACAACCTCAAATTTAACTGCCACACCTGTGCTGCATTAGCAGGGGCTAACCAGACTCTTGGTATCATCAAATACACAATCAATAGCAGATCCCAAGCAATAGTGACTAAACTGTATAAAAGCTTTGTGAGACCTAGATTGGAATATAGAATGTGATTTGCCATGCCAATTCATAAAACACATGAGATGGCTCTCAAATAGTTCTTAACAGATAGGAAACAGACGGTTAAAGTATTTGGCGAGGATGGAAGGACATTTTTCTCCAAGGTGGCTGCTGTTGGAAGTGGTGTCCCCCAGGGCACAGTTTTGGGTCCGACTTTATTTAATATATATATAAATGACGTGCCAAAAATCCTAAATAACAAAGTAAGCCTCTACACTGATGACTCAAAACTTATCGGTCGTGCAGACACAGCGGAGAATATTAAGTTGATCCAACTGGACCTCAATACATTCACTCACTGGACTAATATTTGGAGGCTTGAATTCAACGCATCAAAATGCAAGACTCTCCACCTTGGGAAGAAAAACCCACACACTCAGTACCATATGGATTGTAGGGATGGGTCCCGAAATGCCATTTCCAGCAGCCATGCGGAGAGAGATCTTGGTGTCCTGGTAGACGACAAATTGAAATTTCATATTCATGCACAAGCGACTATTGCAAAGGCTAATCAGACTCTTGGCTTAATCAAAAGAACGTTCACTAGCAGATCTCCAACTGTTATGACCAAGCTATACAAGAGTCTAGTTCGACCAAGGCTAGAGTTTGGAATGTGTATCACATGCCCAATCAATAAGACAGACCAAGCAGCTCTAGAATCAGTCCAGAGGAGTGCAACGAAATGTATTAGAGACCTCTATGATGTCCCTTATCCATCCCGTCTCTGTAAGCTTAGAATACCATCTCTAACATATCGTCGCAAACGAGGCGATGTGATAACAGCATACAAGCTCCTAAATGCTGAGGATACCATTCCTGGCCTTTTCCAACCGGACAATTCAAACAGAACTTGTGGTCATTCTCAAAAGCAATTCCGAAAACAAGCCAACACCAGACTAAGGAACAAGTTCTTCTCAAATAGAGTTGTCAGCTTGTGGAACTCCCTTAGTGAAAAAACAGTAACCTCTACCAGCGTGGATGCGTTGAAGTCATCAGTGGATAGGGAGTGGCTCAACAAACCGTGGTGCACCATTTGGGACGCCACAAATGATGATTAACTATCATCACTGAAGCTGGCGGACACAGGATTTGTCCTATTGCTAGCAAGTGCGATTTAAGGTAATTTAAGGTAAATATCTTCAAAGATGGGCAACTAAATGCATAAAGGGTCTCAAAGGTAAAGAGTATGGATGTTGACTTCAGAGCCTGAAGCTATCAACTGACATACTGTTGACACAGAGACAGTATGGTAATGATCTATAAGTTGCTCTAGTCTGATGACAAAGATAAATTTTAACCTGCCTGGTTGTCAAGTATCAGAAGTCATTCAGCAAAGCTGTTCCATAATCATGCCATGACAAGAAAAACAAACAGTTTCTTCTATAATCAAATCTTAAGTCTGCAAAATAGCCTAAGCATGATGACAATAGGGTCAAAAACAATTAACAACAATCAATAAGAACCAGGCAAAAACAACCATGGATCACTTAATGGGATACAACAGATGTCCTGCAGCCTAATCATCAGCAACTGGTATATACTGGATTCATCTATATCACTTGTAAGTGTGATTTAAAGTAGTTTTAATGCAAGAATTGTTGCTTCTAACCTTCTTCTATAGCCAAAAATAAGAGAAAAAGGTATCATCTTTAAGGATCTATAAAGGGCTTAAAATTGAATTTCTAAGTAGTAGAACTACTAACCTATATTCAGAAAGAGCATAAAAAAGCCATCCAGTGATATGTTCACCTAATTTGCAGCTTAATAATTGTATCTCTGGATTTACCCTGTTTTATTAAAAATGAATCATTCCTCACTTTCTATAATTCATAGACTAAAGGAATAGTCTGGCAGACATGTGATTTATCCTATTGCTAACAAGTGCAATTTAAGGTAAAACTACAGTCATTTGCCCTAGGTGGGTCACTTTAGATCCAAAAGAGGAGTTTAAATTGGATTTGCAAGCAAAACAATTATTTTATTTGAGGGGCATAAAGAAGGCACTGGTTGGTGTTCATACCTTGTCCCTACCTCATATGCAATCTTGTATATATATTTACCAGAATTTATTACGCTAGGCTAACTGTTCCCCAAGAACTGCCAAGTAGCCTAGGCTAGCATGGCAGACAGCCCTTAAGTAAATTCAGAATTTTGCAAGCCTAGGCTATTTTTACCATTTTTCTGATGGTGCTTAGAGTGTAAATTAACCAAAATATTGCAGGCTAACTTCTTTACTACTTACATTTATAAAATCCAGAACAAAAGATTATCCAAATGTAACAGGGAAATCAAAATGGAGTACCGTTTTTTACAATGTTGCATAAATAACAGCCAAAACAGAACAAATCATGAACGGGAAAAGGATTCAGGCAAATTGCGATGAGGAAAATCACAAACAGACAAGAAGTATGTCATACGTAATGTCTCTGATCACAAAGAGACTAGCCGTTTTGTTTGGTTATTTAAAGAGCCAAAATCCCCAAACGCGGGTTTTTTTATACTTGAAGCACTAGACCCTAAAAGGATGATATTCCATAATGTCTTTCGAATATAAGATCTTTTTTAATAAGCAATGCTATAAATAGTACAAATGGCTCACAAACACATGGACTTAGGCAGTATTAATTTGTATTTGACCTCTTCCCTGAGAACTCTTGCTGTAATTTTTACGCACTGAGATTTTGAACTGTTCTTTATTAAGTATTATGCCGTGATTTTTCGGTGTTCAGCAATAAGGAATTGCTGATAAACAATTTCCCAGAGCTTTTAAGCCGTCCTAAAGCCTCCATATCACCTTCCATACTTCTAGAAGATTATCCTCTGTTAAATTCACAGTCAGAAAGGGAATTTTTATGGTTTTGTCACTCTTCGTTCTATGTTCTTTTATTATGAATGAATAAATGAAATATTAGGAGCCCGCGAGTTGAATTAAAAAGAAAAAAACAGTAACCTAGCAAATAAAAATAACAATGAAGAAAAAGTGACGAAAAGTGATTAACAAATGAACGATAATGTGCATACAAATAAAAATTTCACACGTTAATTAAATAAATACTACATACATTCCACAACATACATTACCTTACATAAATATCACAAACAACAATACATAAAAATAAACAGCGCAGACAATACAACGTAAATCCTCAAATTTTTATGGAAGTTAATTGTTTCAGTGGTGGTTATGAGCTTTTGAGTTCTGGTTTCGAATCGGTCCTTAAACTTCTATATGTGGTTCTGCAATGTTGTATTTTTATTCGAGTCCGTGGGGGACGGTGACGTAAGAAAATGGTGCTTTGGGGAAGAAGCACATCCAGGATTTTTTTCAGGGGAGAGGGGGTTACTAATTTTTTGGGGGGAGGGGGGGGTTCCCCAAAAACCCCAAAAAACGCATACAAAATTTGTTTTTTTCCATTTTTTTTTTGTTTTTTTTTAATGAAACAAACATATTTTGGGGGGGGTGGGTTCAAACTGGGTAACCCCCCCCCCTGGATACGGCCTTGCTTTGGGGTAATTTAATTTTTTTTGCCTGCTTGAGTAAGGAATTTCGTAAAGGGTGCACAGTAAAGAATGCGTGACATTTTAATAATGTTGTATTCAGCGGCAAGTTTTGCGATGAATGAGGCATTCTCAATGTAAATACGGAGCTGAATATAAAAAAAAGACCCATATTAGCAAACCCTCAGATTAATATTTAAAACAGATTAGAAATCCTTTCTAAGGACCGGGTGATATTCAAAATGTTCTCAGCGTTAGAAACATGAGAGATGGTAAGAATAAGCAGGATAAAATATGGGGGACCCTGTGCTGGAAGATCTCAAATGCATTTATTGAAGAATACTCAAGAGGAAATAGCCCTCTGCCTGGCAGCATTACAGAAAAGATAAGTTGATCAGGAAAGACTGTATATATTAGGATACATCTTAAGGTGATTTTTTAGCCTCGAGTAAATTTCGCGAGGAGACATATTCACTCCTTGTTTGGCTACAAACAAAAGCATGCTGGGATGCACCAAAGATTCAAACGACTGACGGAGAGCATTTCCTGCCAAAACAAGAATTGTATCGCTATTATCTGCATCGAATAACTAAGAACCGCTGTTAGAGCATCCAATCACCCCAAATTTCGCTGAAAACCGATTTGGTATGGCTGGGCATAACACTTATGCCTCAGCTCCTCGTTAAACGATAGCTCGAAAAGTTTCAAGGGTAGTAGACGCTGCTATAGTATGAAAAAAAAAACATTGAGCTGTCAAATATCCTTTCTTTGGAATAGGTGTCAAGCCACCAATGCAGAAAAATGATGGAACAAACTTCCTGAGTCAAAATGATCTGTACTAAAAGAGTAAGATGGTATTTAAGTTGTATTCCACTATTCTCCAAATGCAGGATTTATAGCGCAAGAAGTTTTCCATTTTTACGCTTGACAGAACTCCCAATGACAGAAAAGCAACATAAAAAATCAGCAGCATATCTATGTATAAAAAAAGTGTCAGGCTGCTATTACTAATTCCTTTCTAAATCAGAGAAATTAGCTGTATCATACTTATTCAGCCATATTATCTCAATGATTGCCACCCAAACCGATGCAGCTACTTTTATCTCATACCCCACTCATTCGTGTACTTTGATATTATTTTGTAAATGGCGGTGAATGGGGGAACATCCAAGTTGGGGGTAGTGTTGAAGTCAGTTGTACTAAGGTCTTAAATTACACCGTTTTTTATCCATCAAGACTTGATGACTAACCGTGTATTAATTTGCATCTTTATCCGCTCATTCTTTGATGGTTTATTAGCTTTACAGCTTTAGTTAGTCTCGTCAAAAACACCTCATAACAAAGGCTAGTTTTCATCTGCTGATATATTTGCATTTATCACCTACCTACTATACATACAAATACCTATATATCAATTAAAATGCCCAGTACAGACTGTATATCTTAATAACACCATCAGCACTAATTTAATTAAAGAAAGACACAAATAAGAGAGAGAAAGAAAACAAAGACGAAAGAAGCTTACCTCAGAAACCCAAATTACCCAGAAAAAAGGAAATATTCCTATAAACACTGCAAGCTGTCTCAATAAACAAAACAATTTAACTATAAAAATAGTAAAACAATTTTGATGAGAGCAACATCACAAATTCTTTTTCTTCAGAACAATGCAATTTTAACAACTTAAGCAATTCCGGATGTACTTTACTCACCCTCAACTCATTAACTATTTAAAAGGTTCGATTTTCAATGGCTTAGTGGAATAAATGTTTATTACAGTCGTTGAAGCCTTACGATGCATAAACTTGTTGCAAACTATAAATGAAATTTGACTGACAATACAAAAATGACTGGTTTAGTATGCAGAGGGAATGAAACACTCAAACATATATACAAAAATAGCCAGAAATTACAGAATTTAGAGTTAAGAAAATTACATATAGCCCACCTATCTCTTAGAATATTTTAAGAAACCAAAAAATGAATTTTCTAGCTTTAAGAAATATTAGCAATTACGATTCTCTATAAATTTTCGTAGGGCGGAAAACCAGTTTATGCTACTCTGAGAACACACTTTTGTTTGGCACTGTTGTCTATTGAACAGCTCTCTATGGAGAAAAGATTTTAAGAGAAAGCTAAATAGAAGAAAGAGAATAAAAAGCCAAAAGGATTATGCTCTATTCTTCAGAGTGAAGGTACAAAGACTTTCTTAATGTTTATATCGAAAACAGCAAAGGGTGAAAATTTGAGTTTTCAAACTAAATCAAAAAGTATAATTTGTATCTAGGCATACTTACTTAGGTGCCAACCATCCTTATTGGACAGTTTGGGCCCACTCCTCTAGCTAGCGCATGCATAAGGGCTCTCTATATAATTCTAACAGATGTAGTACGCAATAACTGGGCTAAATTGATGTTGTCAAAATTAAAGTTCTCGAATTTTACTGATACATTTCATCACTAAAGCTAGAAGTTTTGTTTTGTCTTCTGTTTTCAGTGTCTATGTTTTGCTTCCATATAGGCTATGACTATGGGTTTAGGCCTACTAAACTTTTATTATAGGCTAGGTACATTTTGAGTTGATTAAATGCATGGGCCCCCATAAGCTGAATTTTAGAGGGGCTTACCTGGTCTAATCATCACTTCCAATATTGTATAACAGAAATCTCAAAACAAAATATAAAATGAAAGGCAGCATAATTCAGCAAAGGGGGCTGGTGCCCCCCCCCCCTGTTATGGGCACCCATGGCTGAATAGATGGTTATTTTTAAAAAGGTTTGCTAGGCTAGTGTTCAAAAGCTATTGCTAGAAATTGCAATTCTACAGTTCATATAAGCTATGGCAGTTATCAGAAGAGAGTAGGAGTAGGCCAATTAGGTACAAGAAATGGTTAACTGTTTCAACTAGTCTCCCACCTATGGTGGTAATAGATGGGTTGTATATTTCATGTCAAATAGTTACCATGACTTGGGTCTTGCTTACATTGGTCTCTATGCCAAACAGCTTAGTGACATCATTTAGTTTATTAGCTTATGCCTACAGTTTTTCTAAAAAGTTGGCTAGCATTACAATATCATCAGTGTAGGCAAGATTGTCTATCAGCAGCCCTCTTATAGGCCTAGTAGGGCCATGATGTGCATCCAGGTAGTCAAAAGGGAAGACACTATTTGTATCCAGGATGTTAAAAGGGTACATCTGCAATATCTCAGGAGCTGCTTAGGGTATTATGTTGGAAATATCACAAACAGTAAGACTAGGAAAAAGTATAGATTAGAGGTTATGGTGAAAAATGAGAAGATCAATCAAGTGGGCAGCTTCACTTACATAGGTACTATTATAAGTAAAGACTGTGGGTACAGTCAAGGGCATAGCTCCAGCATTTTTATTAGGGGGAAAAGGGGTACATATCTTGAGAATCAAGTGGCATGGGCTATGTAATATTTTTTTCTCCAAATTATCGGAGGGGCAAATGCCCCCCTTGCCCCTCCCAAATGACACCACTGGGTACAGTAAAAATGTTAAAAGTACACTAGCCCTGGTTGTTCTTTTCTGCCATCCTTTATCTACAGAATTTATCCTAGCCATCTCATCTTTTCTCTTGTTAAAGCCCTAGAAAGCAGGATTTAATGAAAGTTTTTTATAAGCTTACAATTTGAGAGTCAGTCAGCTGAGAACCCAAATCAGTCAATAGGCAATTTCTCTGGAAAGCCTCTAGCAACCCATCTTCTGTTTTTTCTTCTCTGCCAACTGTCTAGGCCTGAACAAAATGCAGGTCATCCCCAAATAGGGTGGGAGGAAGTCATAAAAAAAATTAAAGGAAAATGGAAACTTCTTGGCAGGGCATAAAGATGTAGGCTTTGAAGAGATTGGGATAGAGGAGGAGCATCTGTAGCAGTGTTGGCCTCAGGCAGCTTTGCGCTGCAGTGAGTTGTGAGCAGTAGTATAAGAGAATGTTGTTTGTGATGTTGAACTACAAAAGAAGACATTCTATGCATCCAATATGTCAAGAACAATTATGAATGTTAAGTTGAAGCTCTTAGGGGATATAAAAGGGATTTTCAATTAAATCAAATAACATATTCAACCAGGTTGGCAAAAGGGTATATCTCTAATATCTCAGGAAATGCTAAGGACATTAAGTTGAAACTTTCAGAGAATAATAAGAGGGATGTTACACTAAATCAAAAGACACTATGTACATCCAGGTTGTCAATAGCTATGTCATTTTAGGAACTACTATGGGTATTAACTTCACTTATATTAAGTTCATACTAAATTGTTTGTGTTTAAACACTTTTATATACTTATAACACTGGAAAATATACTTTATATATACTTTATATACTTTAATATACTTTATATACTGGAAAATGAAAAAAATATTCTTTGAATCAAACCTTACATCTCAAATTAGTAAAATTTTTAAGAATTAATATCATTGTATTGACCTGTTGAATGTTTAGTTTATCTTCAGTAGTTCATCTTGATTAATGTAGAGATTCTATTGTTTTGTTTCATGGATGTTTTGGAAAAAGAAACCATACAGTTCCAAAAAAATATAATTTTCAATAAAATGTAAATGTTACAATAGGTTTTAAAAGATTTACAGATGGAAGAGAATTAATTATTATGGAGCTTTATTTCTGCTTATCTCAAGTTTTAGTATGGCTCTCACTTTTCTTTGAAAAATT
>JAQQPU010004340.1:4060-15706 GCA_029168905.1 Artemia sp. Kazakhstan ARC1039 | reverse complement strand
CTTATCTCAAGTTTTAGTATGGCTCTCACTTTTCTTTGAAAAATTCTGCTTTGGAAAGTTTTTTAAATAAATACAATTTTCAATAAAATTTAAATGATGCAATAGCTTTTAAAAGATTCACAGATGGAAGAGAATTAATGATTATGGAGCTTTATTTCTGCTTATCTCAAGTTTTAGCATGGCTCTTACTTTTCTTTGAAAAATTCTTCTTTAGAAAGTATTTTTAAATAAATATAATTTTCAATAAAATGTAAATGATGTAATAGCTTTTAAAAGATTTACAGATGGAAGAAAATTAACGCTTTATTTCTGCTTATTTCAAGTTTTAGTATGGCTCTTAATTTTCTTTGAAAAGAGTTTTTTTTAAATTAATGTCTCAGAAAGAAGATGAGTTAGGCAAATGATAGTTTCAGGAATTAATCAAGAGGCTAATTTATTTTATTTCTTTAAACAATAAAATATAGCTTCTGCTAAAGAGTGAGGGCCAATAGGCTTATCTTGTTATAAAAATGATAGGAAAATTCAGTAACCAAACCATAAGTAGAACAGTCCCATAGCCCCATTGCATTACAAAACAAAAACAACATTTCTGATTCTGAGCAACAAAACCTAATATGTTATAGTTCAACAGGCCTTTCAAATTGCACAAATAAGAATATTTTTGATAACAATATATAAAACTATCTTTGCAATGAACAAAAAGGACAATAAGCAACAATTGGTTGTCTGGATATGGATTGGTGCAAAAAATAAAAAAATTTGTAGACTCATCACATTACAACAAAAAAACTAATATTTCCAAAATGAACAAGGAAACAATTTCATAGTCCTCTCCTTGGGGGCACTTGAATAAAATATACCACACTAAGACCATAAATATATAGTTCTATATACTTTCTTCTCTAAAAAGTAAGTTCCAATCAAAGCTGTAGTATTATTTGTTGAAGCAGCATTGTCAGGCGTCATGTCAAGGGTGCTGGTAGAAAATCTGGGGAGGGGTGCCAAAATATTAGTGGTGGTTGGGTGACAGGGAATATATGTCAGGAATTTTTTTTGTAGGAATAAGTTTATTTTTAAATACTCTTAAGAAAAGGCTCTCAAATAAAAAGAGCAATTAAATTGCATGCAAAATGAAACAAAATACTGCAAATTTTAAATGACAAAGATTCCTGGCAAAGTGATCAATTTATTTAATCATTAATTTAAACAAAAAACAAAGATATACTGATCTAATTTTGTTCTGGTTAGTTTTTGTGAGAAGGGAGTAGCATATAGTATGTTAGAAGGAGCAACAGGGCTGTACAGGTTTTTAAAAGGGGCCGGTATTATACATATTATACCTGTATATATTATAAACACATTAAGTGTTTATACTTTTGTTTGTTTTTTTTTATTATCATTACAAGAAACGTGGTTATGGCAAAAAAAAACATTTCAAACATTTTACTTTCAAAACTAAAAAAATGATATTACAGCTTACTATACTCAGGCACATAAGCAGGAATTCATTACAAGGAGGGGCGAGTGGAAAACTTGATTAATAACACATACCCAAAACATAAGACATATAGGAAAATTGTAAAAAGGTCAATATTCCAAGGGAGCAAGGGAGTTGTTTTGCGAAATATTGCTCCAACTTCTTCTGCAGTACAGGAAAAGGAGAGTCACTGCAAAATTTCATGTTACTGATCCTGATGTCGCCATCACTAGACAGATAGTAAAACCTAATACAAAAGTTGATTTACACAACTTGTCCCATTTGCTCATTCAGTGGTTTTATTTACAATTTAATTCTTTTTGTATTTTTGGATCCTTTTTTTTTGTTAAATGCTCCGTCTTGTTTTGTGTTGATTTGACAGGTTTTCAATAAATAAATGAATTGGGATGTGTTTGCTAGAGGGTGATGTCATGGAATGTTTAAAAGGAAACAGAAGGAAATGATGCACTTGATTCTTTTTAGTATTTTCAAATCATTTTTTGGTAGCTTTTTTGGTAGTTTTAAAGTAACAAATCAAGCTTACATACAGAAAAAAAGGTCAATTGTATCTCATGACAAGAGAAAATACAACAAAAAAGTTTACATTAGGTGCTTAGGGTATTTTTTTCTTTCATAAACTCTATTACATTTGCTTTTTCAATAGATCTAGTTCTTTCTGTTGTCCCAATTGTCCCATCAAATTATCCCAGGTGGGATTAATTTTATGCAAAAAAAAAAAAAAAGAAGAACAAAAAGCACTGTATTAGGGGCAAGGAAAATTATTTGTACAATTCACTGATTGTGCTTGGGTTGATTGAGAACCTCCTCTAATAACAGCCCAAGCCCCCTCTCTTACCATTAAAAAAAAAAAAAAAGAAAAAAAAAATGCAGTAAAAGAAGACTGAAATCAACACTGAAGGTCTGAATCCTAATTTTATACATTTTTCTGTTTTTGGTAAAGTGTGCAATCTATTCTGATCTACATTAAAATTCTTAGGTGTAACTTTGCAACACAAGCTCATCAATGTGGGCTGGGCTAAATGGGTTTCTTTAGCTGCTCTCTATACTCTTGTTTTGTATTCTGGCTTTTCAGGCTTCCATATGGAATCTGGGACTTTTTGTTTTGATTTGACAACAGCCTTTAACCTTAGACTAGTTGATGACATGAGGAGATTGTGATAACTGTTAAAGTCTCCACTGGAGAAAGTTGCTGTGTCTGTGATTCCCACTGGTTAGATACCAGTATGTAATCTACCATGTTAGCAGTCTTTCTATCAGGAGACCACCAAGTGAATTTTCTCTTTTGCTGGTGCTTGAACATTGTGATTGTTGCAAAGAGGTCGTTGTCTTGGCAAAATTCAGTAAGTCGCTCTCCTTTGATTTGTCTGATTCCAAATTTGCCTATAATATCCTCGTTTCCACTGTTGTCATTTACCAAGATGCCTTTGAAATGTCCAAGGACTATAACAAAGTCTTTCGCTAGAATGGGGTCAACAAGGCTCTGAAGCTGAGAGTAAAAAATCCTCAGGCTACTCATCCAACCATGACAAACCAGGAGTGTAAAATTGCTCTAGGAAGAGGTTGCTGAACATGCTTTTGAGTTGGATTATGATCAATCTTTCTGAGAGAGACACCAGTGACAGCAGAGATTTTCTTACCGCTTTCGTCAGCGAAAACGGTAAAAAAATATCGGTAAGAAACAAAAACTGCATTGTCTGTGTATTCTATCTTGACTGCCAGAAAATTGAAGGGCTGCATCACCTATCTGTTTTTTACTGTTACCTGGTAGATGTGTCTCCAAGAGACCAATGATTTCTACTTGTATTGGTTGTCCAAAGGTTTAATATTCCAATTCTGGTTGTTAGTCTTGTACATTAAACTGGTCTAGTGTCTGTTTGAGAGGGACTTTTCAAATGTTGTCTAAATGGATTTCTAACGCTATTGGCTGTTATCACATCGGTTGGCCTGGATGCGGCATCTTGTCTGTCGGTTTCCCCCAAACATAGTAACTTGTTCGTCAGTTTCCTCAGACATGATAGCCCTAGTTCGTGATCTCATTTATTGCCCAATCATAATTTATAAAGAGGAAAAGCTTTTTGGCTTACTTTGGAGTCAATAACAAGTCAATCCTCTCTGCTTCTAGCCAGGACAGTTGAGACCCTCATGTGTGTCTTCTGCTCCTTGGAGTTGTCCTCGAAGGGAGGATCATCCCACTGGGCGTCACAACATCACCAAATAATTTATCCCATTACTGGAGGGTGAGTTTTAAAGTCTTTGGGGCATATCCACGTGCTGCTGGACCCAACAAGATTGATATCAGAGAGGCTCACCTTCTCCTGTGTCTGTAATTATCCCCCAGAAAAGGGTGCACTGGCTGTTTAGAACCACCGGAGACTTGGCCTTCCCCTGGTCTGTGCCTTTTTATTTGATATTTGAGGGTATCCTGGGTATCTGAAGGATGATCCCTGATCTGCCACCAGGGGCTGTGTCTGAGTTGCTAGGGGAAGCGTGCCTTTTTATTTGATATTTGAGGGTATCCTGGGTATCTGAAGGATGATCCCTGATCTGCCACCAGGGGCTGTGTCTGAGTTGCTAGGGGAAGCGCCTGAGATGGTAAAAAGGATTTTGGGATCTCCTTCCTGAATTTCAGCTTTAGATTAACTCTAGACACTAATAGATGGTTATCTTTACTTTTAAAATCAATGATAGCACTCCTATATACCCTAGTATCTTATATTTATTTCGCATCTCTTTAATTTACACTAACATAATCAATAAGGCTGGCCGTCATACCATCATGTGTGTACACTGTTAACTTATTGACCATTTTATGATCAAATGCTGTGTTGATTATAACTAGATTGTTATGCCTACAAAATTTCAGCAGTTAATAATTGTTGCTATCTTCCTTTTCTACACCAAATTTACCTAGGCTAAAGTATCATCTATCCATACCAACCTGGAGATTGAAATCCCCTAACATATCTCCACCTGGGATCCTTTCTATTTATTCCTTTAACTGTAAGTAAATTTTTTGTCAGTCAATATTTTTTCCACATCAGTTGGTCTTACAAGGCCATATACTACTATGACCAATATATTGTACTTTTTAGTTGTGAAATGAATAACTATAATTCTTTTGTTAATATCTTCCCTACCTAAGTGAGACTTAGAAGCTTCCTATTCATCATGAGCCCTTCTCCCTATGCATCCCATCCTTCCTGCCTGAACAAATAAATTTTATACCACTTTATATCATGTTTTTTACCACTTCAACATGAGTTTTTGAAACTCATATCCACTATAAGGCCAGGCAAGCAGGTTTTTCTTTTTGGGGATTGGGACGGAGGAAGGAGCTTATGACACAGCTGACTTAAGTCCCGTCTGGCCTTTGTCACTGTGTTGGGGCTTCTTCTCTTCTGAGCAAATGATGAATGTGGTGACGGTAGTTCAATCTGTCTGGCGCTAGACAAAGTAGCTGGGAGAGGTTATGGGCCGGGAAATTGTCGGTCCATCTCTTACGAGGTTGGCCTCTGGGGCACATGCTGTGAACCCGTCCTTTGAATGGGATTTTTGGAAGCTGGTTGGCTGACATCCGCTGGATATGGCCAAGCCAGCGGAGTTGTTGGCTTCTGACCTGGTCCATGATGGTGCTGGGATAACGGAGTAGTTATTGGAGATCTTCATTTGAGACCCAGTCAATGTAGGTAATCTTCGCAATGCGTCTAAGGCATTTAGCTTCAAAAGCAGAGGATCTTTGCTTATCATCAGCCTTTATTGACCAAGTTTCACTTGAGTATAAAGCTTTTGGGATTATAAGCGAGTTGAAGAGTTGCACCTTCAGAGAGGTTGACAGAGTCTTGTTTTTCCAGATTGGCAAGAGGTTCTTGAAGCTGGCGCTTGCCAGGCCGAGTCTTCTTTCGATCGATTTCGAGCAGTCGTTATCAGAAGTTAGGACGCTTACTAGGTAGACAAAGGTATCAACATTTTCTACTGGCTCTCCTTTTATTGTTAGCTGCACGTTTCTTGAAGCAGGGTCTCCAGACATCCGCATAACCTTGGCTTTGGCTGTATTAATGACCATATCAAAGGCCTCAGTTGCTGACACTAGTTCGTTGGTGTCAGCTTGGAGTAGATTCTCGTAACTATTGAGTTTCTCGATGTCATCTGTGTATGCCAGTTTATCAATAAGCTTCCCTCCAATCTCTGCTCCGTCAACTGTTTCAGCAAATGATAGTGCTGCGTTGAGGAACAGGTTAAAGAGGTGGGGTGACAAGAGGCAACCTTGAAGAATGCCCGCTTATGTCAGAAACTCCTCTGTCAATCCCTCGGGCGTCTGGACTTGGCTGACGAAATGTGAATACATGTCTCTTATCAGGATTACTATATTTTCATGGGTTCCATAGTGTAGCAGGAAGTGCCATAATCCATCTCGCCATATCAAGTCAAAAGCCTGCTTGAAATCAATGAAGAGTAGTAGCAGCTCTTTTGCAAACTCGATATACTTCTCCATCATTTGCCGAGTGGAGAAAATCTGGTCTATGGTAGAGCAATCTTTTCAAAAGCCTGCTTGGTATTCCTCTAAGATATGGCTTGTCAGAGATTTCAGACGGTCAAGGAGTATTTTTGTAAGAATCTTCGCCGGTTCGCTAGTTAAACTTATTGGTCTGTAGTTGTTACAGTCGCCCTTTTCAACCTTTTTAAAAAGGGGGACGATGGTGGCTTTTGCCCAAGATCTGGGGAAGTGGCCCGTTTCCTAGACACTTGTTATGACTTTGTGATAGATATCAACCAGTTCTTCTGGGCCTGCTTTTAATAGTTCTGACTGAATACCATCCGGGCCTGGGGCTTTATTAATTTTTAGAGACTTTATTGCTGAGAGTACTTCATCTCTTAGTGGAGGAGGGCTTGGGTCTACTGGGTACTGCGGTAGTGGAAAAGATAGTAAGATGTTCGGGTCGGGCGTTATCGTGGGGTTCAGTTTTTTGCTGAAGTGATCCTTCCATCATTCTCGTCTTCCCTCGGAGTCCGTGATTGGGAGCCCGTGTTTATCTAACCGTGTAGGAGCGGCCGAGGACTTCTTTGCTGACAGTTCACGGACTTTCTTGTACACGAAGTGGCTATTACCTTTTTGAAAGGCTTCTTCACACTCACGACATTTGTCATTGACGTAGTGTCGTGGAGCCTGCCGGATTTTCTTTTCTACTTTTCGCTTCAGCCTCTTGTACTCGTCCTTGCTTTGTCGATCTACCTTGTTAGCATAGGCGCGCTTCTGCACACATAGATCAATAATTTCGGGGGTGATCCATAGTTTATCCGAATGGGTCTGAATTCCCAGGATTTCACTAGCAGTTTCTCTGATGATGGATGCGCTTTCGTCGACCAATCGGTCAGTTTCTTCTGCTGTTGGAGCTTCCATGGGTTGGATTCTTGACAACTTGTTTAAGGGTGCTGTTATATACCTATTCCTTCTTTCTATGTTTTTCAGCAGGTCGACACAATATCTTGGTATCCACAATATCTCTAAGCTTTTCTTAGGCTGTTGGGGCTTCCATATGCGCAAACAGAGCTTAGACATGACTAGAATGTGGTCCGAGTCGAAGTCGCCACCGGCTATGGAGACTGTGCTCAGTACAGATGATTTCCATCACTTGCAGACAATTATGTAATCAATCATGTTTGCAGTGCGGCCGTCAGGGATCTCCAAGTAACTTTCGACACAGCAAAGACCCCAAATAATCTCGCAGCACCGGAACAGTTCCAACCTTTTATATCCAGCCTATTCTCGTCAGGGCATTCGCCGTTAGAGCTTTGACTCTTAAAAACTGGACTAGGACTTTCATTTCCAATTGAATGAGCTCTTTCCCAGCTCTCTGCGACCGCCTCTTCTATAGGAAGTGGTTGGGTAACAAAAAACGAGACAAATGAATTATACACAGAAGGCGAATCGGTTCTTTACTGAGGCATTGCTTTGGTGCTGCCTCTGAAACACAAAACAGAAGCACACCAAAGAGCTTGGATAAAGATTGATAACCTGTTTTGTTTTCGGCTCTCTTTTTTCGATAAGCAGAAACTCAAGAGAACCGCCGGGATAAAGAAAGATAACGTATGTTCAGTTTTTTTGTTTATGCTGAAAAACGAAACAGACTTAGTAAATGAGTATCCTACTAAGCATGAAATTAGGTGATATAGAATTTGTTTACTCAGGAAGGAAGGATGGGGTACATAGACAGGGAGTCTGGCTCATGATGAATAAGGAAGCTGCTAAGTCTTGTTTAGGCTGGGAAGGTATTAATAGTAGAATACTAATTGCTCATTTTATGACTAAAAAGTTCAGGGTATCAATTATAGTAGTATATACCACTGTTAAATTGACTGACGGAGATACTAGTGACTCAGATGCATTTTACTTACAGTTACAGGAGCAAATAGAGGGGGTCCCAGGTGAAATATTGTGTTTTACTTGGAGATTTTAACGCCCAGTTAGGTAGAAATAGGGATCGATGGTGTCCTAGCCTAAGTAAATTTGGTATAGAAAAAAAAAAACAGTAATGGCTACAGACTTTTGAAATTTTGTGGGTATAACAATCTTTTTATAACCAATACAGTCTTTGGTCGTAAAATGATCCATAAGTTAAAAAGGTATTCACGTGATAGTAAGACAGCAAACCTTATTGATTATTTTATAGTTAACCGAAGACTGGCAGGATTAATACAAGATACTAGGGTATATAGGAGTGCTGTTATTGATGTTAAAAGTAATGATCACCATCTAGTAGTGTCTAGAGTTAATTTAATGCTGAAAATTTGGAAGGTTAACTACCTCCTGGGAGGTTATGATGTTGGTAGACTTCAGGATGAGAATTTGAGAGAAACTTTCCAGGAACAGTTGAATACTAAACTTGAGAGTTTAAAATTTGACAATGTGGAAGATGGTTGGAATTATTTTAGAAAAATAATCTGTTCAGTTGCTGAAGGTGTCTTAGGGAAGAAAGCTAGGACTGCAGCTAAGAATATTTGTGAAAAAGCTTTATGTTCAATAGAAAGGAGAAGGTACTTGTACAAGAATTATCTGAGTGATATATCATATGAAAACAAAAGGAATGTAAAGAAAGCGGAGAAAGCATTAAAATATGAGCTAAGGAGGTTTGAAGTGGAGGCCATGGATAAAATTGCTGAGGATCTGGAAGATGCAGTTAGATGGCGTAATAGTAAAATATTGTAGTGGCATGTTAATAAATTGAGAGGGAGTAGTCAATCCGGACTTGTCCCAGTTAAAGATAGGAACAGGGCCATAATTAGTGATAAGGAAAGAGTTAAAGAGAGATGGGTAGAACATTTTGAGAATTTCCCAACCCAGATAGAGTTGCAGGAAAAGATATAGAGGAAATGAAAAAATTTGTTATACCTTGGATGTGAAGGAAGATTTTTTTTGTGAGGAAGAATTAGCAACAGTACTAAAAGGATTAAAAATAACAAGGCTCCAGGTGCTGAAAGTGTGGTAAATGAGTTTCTTAAATATGGTGGCTCTGAGGTTAGAAATAAGTTACTGAAGATTATAAATATGATTTTTGGAAAAGGGGAAGTACCTAACGATTTTGGAAAACCTTAATTAAGCCACTTTATAAGAAAGGTGATAAGAGTGAGCATGGTAATTATCATGGCATTAGTCTGGTCTCTGTAGGTAGCATATTACTTAGTTATATGGTACTTTTTAGACTGAGATATGCTGTAGACAAAGTTTTAAGAGAAGAGCAGTGCGGTTTTAGAAAAGGTAGAGGATGTGTCGACCAAATTTTCACTCTTAGGTTAATAACTGAGAAGTGCCTGAGTTGTCAAACACCTGTGGTCCTCAGTTTTATAGATTATGAGCAAGCGTTCGATTCTGTTGATAGAAGAGTTTTAGCAAAAGTTTTATCCTTGTATGGTATACCAAACAAATACATTAAAGTGATTAATGCTATGTACGAGAATAACACTGCTGCGGTTAAGGTAGGAAATGAGTTTAGCAGCTGGTGTTGTATTAAACCAGGAGTTAAGTAGGGTTCTGTTTTATCCCCCTTTATATGGATTATTTTGATGGACTTTGTCTTAAGGAGCACAGGAAAGGCAATGGGAGACCATTGAATCACATGGAAAGGAAAAAGTGTCCTGGACTTAGATTATGCTGATGATTTTAGCATCCTAGATGAAAGTGTGAGCAAAAGGAATGAACTTTTAGAGGTTTTGCAAGTTCAGGGTGCAAGAATAGGTTGAAAATTAACTAAGTCACGAAGGCTAGGAATAAGTGAAGATGAAAAGGTGACGTTGGGTAACGAAAAGATTGATCAGGTGCGCAGCTTCACTTACCACGGTAGTATATTTAATAAAGACGGTGGGAGCAGTGAAGATGTTAAAAGTAGAATAGCCAAGGCTCAGGGTGATTTCACAGTTAAAAAAAGTTTGGAAGAATAGTAAGATAAGTCTGCAAACCAAGATTAGAATATCAGAAGCTACAGTAATCACAGTGATCAAGTATGGCTCTGAAGCATGGGCGCTCCGAAAAGCGGATGATGATTTGCTAGAGGTTTTCCAGGGAAATTGCTTACGGATTGTTTTGGGTACCCGGCTCACTGGCCATATTTCAAACAGTAGGCTGTACGAAAAATGTGGTTCAATACCGCTTTCTAGGGCTATAATGAAAGAGAAGTTGAGGTAGATGAAGGATTACAGATTGCCAAAGATTGTCCTTTTCGACCAACCTTCTAGGGCTAAACGGAAAGCAGGTCGTCCTCGTCTGAGGTGGGAGGACGTCATAAAGAAAGATTTAAAGGAAACGGGAACTTCCTGGGAGGGTGTAAAAAGGGATGCTTTGAATAGATAGCGATGGAGGAGGAGCCTGCGTAGCTGTGTTAGCCTCAGGCGGCTTGGTGCTGTGGTGAGTTGTTAGTAGTAGTATTAGTATTAGCCTGCTAACTCTTAGTCCTAATTATTGTACATTTTCACAAAAGGAAATTTTACAGGAAATAGTTGCAGTTGAAAAGCACTGGAATCCAAACAGGATAGGATCGTAAAGCCTGTGTGCGTGCTAAATATGGAACGTCAATTATATCTTTTTTCAAACAGTTTTTGGTAACGAACTGTAAATAATTATGTGCAATATCGCATAAAAGCTATAGATATGTGCAAAATAAACGACAAGTGTCTTTTACTTACAAATCTGTAGATGAAACAGAAATTCTGAACGGTGTCTGATCGATTTTTATCCCAAATTAAAAAAAATGTCTCCTGCCCCTTATTGGTACAAAGGATATGGACCTGTAGAGTGGAAGAAAGGATCAGAGTTCAAACAACTAGAGTAAATATCTGCCTGAAAAGACTAGCAGCCCGTTTTGAGTACTCGAGGATCCTGTGAATCTTGCTAGAAATAAAAGGACATACTGAAAAAGAGGCTTGAACTTACAGGAGAACAGTCAGAGAGTGACGTAGTTCTAAATTTTACTATTTCGTCATCCATCTCAAGAGCTTCTTTCCTGACTCCGCTACTGTCTTCATTTGCTTCTTCAATAGGATGTGTTCTTTGATCTGTTTCAAAATCCATTTTTTTAAACCACTTAGCTTCACTGACTCCTGCTTGGATAAATATCTTGTCTTTTTTTTGCGGTTTGTATTTTTTTGGGAAGTGCGGCTTGGCTTGATAGAGAAATTTTGCTAAGATAAGCCATTAGTTTGTTTTTTTTTTATTTTCGGATTTCGGAACAGAAGGAAACTTTAATTATGCTTCTATTCTAGAGTTACAATATTGCGTCAAAGATTTGAATACATGCGTTTTTGTAGCTGGCAAGTGTGTCTAAAATGCAGAAAAATTCACGCATGTTTACGCATGACAAAATCGTGCGTCTTAATAATACTCATTTGATCAAAAATAAAAAATCTTATATAGAGTTACTCTGTTGCGTCAAAGATCAGGCTAAATGTGTTAGTGTCGCTGGAAAGTGCGTCTAAAATGCACAAAAATTCAGGTATAGCCGACAATTTAAACGTGACAAAATCTTGCGTTTCAGTAATACTCATTTGATTACAAATTACAATTTCTAGTGCTCTTTTAAAGGACCAAAATCTATTGGAGGACAAATTGACGCCTTCTTTTTTTTTTTTTTTTTTTTTTTTTTTTTTTTTTTTTTTTTTTT